>JAJMFN010000003.1:0-107892 GCA_030574735.1 Hansenula sydowiorum
CCTGAAGATGGCGGTCTAAATGTGTTTTGCCATATTTCAAAATCTTGCTTCACATGAACATAATCAACCAATGAATTATAAAATGCATATTCTGGAAGTTTACCTTTGTTTACAACATAGAAAACATATAATAGTCTTGCTCCGGTTTTCAAATGCCATTCATTACCATAATGCCCAACTTTTAATTTGAAATCACTAGCCAATGGCTCAGTTTCTGAACCACCATTAGCATAGTGGAATGCACGACTTCCCCAGCTCGTAAATCCTGAATTAAAAGAAATTGGTAAGTTTAGAAAACCCATGGCAGAACCTGACGTGGACCTCATAGATTGAGAGTTTGTACTCCTCACACTGTTCAATTTGGAAGAATCGTTATATTCATTATATTGGGGGCTTGGTGGCTCAATTCTGGGACTTGTCATTCCATTGTTTTTGTAATGACTGTTTATTAATCTTGTAAGATGGAATGTGATGTACAAATTCAAAAACTCAACTTTATGCTTATAGAGTTCTAATGGCAAGTGTGAGAACCAACCAGCCAAATATTTTAATGATGTGCTATCAGAATTGGCTAAGAATCCAATGGTTTTTTTAGTAATTTCATAAGAGACTGCTTTCACTTCAGCTGTATCAATGCTAGAAGATTGTTTCCTGTTGTGGTATAAGCATTGCGGCAACGATGGAATCTCCCATAGGATCAAAAGCCATTTCAAGTCAGAAGCCGTGTCAAGTAGATGTCTTGGACGTTTCAATAACTCATTTGCGCTTATCAACAATTTTAAAAAAGGTCTTTTAGTAGGTAATGACAGGATTAACAGGAAGGTGTTCCTTATTTCTTTGAAATCAATATTTGGGTCAGAAGAGCTCAGACGTGAATCTGGATGACGTCTCCTGATTTTGAAAGATTTGTTTAGTATTTCAAAAGAGCCAAAGCTTTTCACCAAATATTCCTCTAATGGTTTATAAGTCATATGAAGACTTTGCGCTTGCTCACCAGCACCCTTTTCACATTCTTTAATTTTGCTCCTTACTGATCGGTAGCTAATGGCTTCATCTTGCAGATTTTTATTCTCGCACGGATCAACCAAGTTCACAATACAATGGCATATGGAGCATTTGAACTTCTTTGTTGTTTCTGGATATTTGACAACGGATCCACAGCATCTGCACTGACCAAGAATGCTTGCCAATGCAACAGGTTCATCCTCCACTTGTATTTTTGATTCTGTAACTTGTACTTCTTCCTTCTTATCCTTCTTCTTTTTGTTAATCGACCCAAACCGTAGTAAATTCATACTTGTAGTGATCCATGAGCTATCGGGTTCTTGTACAATGTCAGCAGTAGCACAATTGGAATCCTCAAGGGTGTCGTCGTTAACTATAGCAGCACTTTGTGAAGCTTGAGATCGCTGGACGTCAAACGTAGCGATGTCTGACTGATCAATCATGTGCTATTTTTTTCAGATCAGATCAAAAAGTGCAAGTTCCAAATTGATAGCAATGTCTAGGCCCTAGATGTAGGTTGTTAGTTGGGGGCAGTATCAACAAGGCTGAATTGGTGAGCAGATATAGGGAGTCAATATGAAGCTAAAAGCTGATAGCGTATTGGTAAGCGAGTGAACGGTCTTGAAATGGAGATGTCTTCTGTCCCAAGAGCCTGTGTTTACCCTTTTGAGTAGCCCATCGGTGCTGAGATCAAGTGATCAACATAGAGGTTCCAGCTTTTGTGCCTACAGAATAATGTGCTTTTTGTGTCTCGTACTAGCTTCGGCTTATGTCATCGACCACTGGAGCTCTTTTCTTGAGACTTTGATGAGTTTTGAAGAGGGAAAGAGGTGTGATTATAATGCTTATCAGATTATCACAATTATCACTTTGGCAGGTTTGACTGTCAAGTTATTTGAGCTCAATTAAAGAGTGTTTCTTGAATCAGTTTCGGATTTTGGTGTCAAATTTGTTAATTCTTTGTTTACTTAATTGACACGGGAATAATGTCAGACAGGATAGATTTGCCTATATAAGTTCTTTATATATTTATCTTTAAGTAGCTCAAATTCATGCAGCATGATATATCAACGAGCATTATGTATATATATATATAAGTTTATAATACGAGGTAGTCAGGATTGAAGCGAAGCCGCGATATTATAAAATAATTTCAATTGTAAAATTTCGAATAAATTTAGCTTATATAATTTGGCAACCTATATATGATTTATTTTAATCTTAAATTGTTGATTATTTATTTTCATTCGATGATATTTACAAGCGATATACTATATACATACATACAACGTTGTCGTGATTCATAATTTCCTGAAACCTTTCGTCAAGATTTCTTCCTCTTTCGCCTTGTCCAAACCTTCACCAACATATTTCGGTTCGATGAATGCAATCTCACCATTTTTGTTAACCATCATTTTACTCAAACGCATTTTGTTTATATCACGACAGATAGAATACCCCTTGGAATGAAGATCATTCATAGTTTTCAAAGCTTTTGGTAACATGTCACTTTTGATTAGTGTGATGCGCGAGCTTACCCCGTACGAGATGAATAATCCCAGGTAGTTATGGGTGGAATATTCTTTGGAACGTAAAAGACCGAAATCCACGATATCAACATGATTGATGTTATGGACTTCATTCAACTCTTTATGAGTATCCAACAATAACTGATATGTCTCATTGCAGCGTTCAAAACTTGGAATACCATCGACACCCAAAAGTTTGTTGACATCTTTCAACGGATCAAACAATTGCACTCTGACTTTTTCGAACTCGTCCAAGTTGATGTTGGGATTCATGTATTTTTCATAGTCTGGTATTTCCAAATCGAAAATTTGAACATCCTGACCATTTTTGGAATAAATGTTTTGGAAAACATCATCAGCATTCTCAGTTAAACGTAAGTTGACAAACGTCTCTTTTATTGGATACTTAGAACGAATCTTGTAAAGTTTCTCATAAAATGCATCGCCAATACGAGCGGCGAACCTTCTCTCCAAATTTGATGGTATTAGTAGACCTTCTTTCAATTGACGCATGACTCTTTTTGTGCCCCAGATCTGCCCTGGTGATTTGTGTGCCTCTCTCAGTAAAATGTACAATAAAACAGCAGAGGCAGAACGGTAAGTATCTGTCATATCCATGAAAGTATAGGCCATCTTGAACTTTGAAACGTTAAGCAACACACCTGGAGTTTTTGTTTTCACTTTATTTCCACTACCAGCCTCATAAACGATTGTTGATTTGCCGTTGGTCATAATTCCAACAGGCGACCCATAACGTAACATTCTATCCATCAATCTTTGTGATGCTCTTGATTTTAACATATCTTGTCTTGAAGTTTTACCTTTTGTCGGGAGATCTACTCTGATCTCAACGGGGATAATGATATGCTGGTACTTTAGCACGTAAGATGATTGTAAAACACCATGCTTCAGTTGCTCTTCTTTATTCTCAAACTGCACCAGATTGGCTTGTTCATAACAATACTCCACATCAAATAGCCTATTCATTATATTGAGCATTGGCTTGAACAGTCTAAGAAATATGAGTGACTCTCTCAAGCCACTTCTCTCATAACGCTCAAGATCCTCCTTGACATCCCAGTGAGAAGAGAACAAGTCCAACTCTTCCTCTGTATTAGCTATCCCTAATGAATCACTTCTTGCTTTTAGTTCTGTACGTAAATATTCCAAGGATCTTTCCAGATGAGTTGTCTTTGCCAGATCGACCGCCTCTGGTCTCTTGAAATAAAATTCGCCTAGATGTTCATAGTATTGATTAGGCTCCACAGTGTCACACTTAAAAGCATCAATAGGAGCATCTGCAAGCAAGGGCGCAGTCAGATAGACATCTATGATTTTGGAATCAACCGTTGATGGCATAGTATTGATCTCTTTCCTCAAATGGTCTCTATATTCACGGTAAGTCTCGAGGGTTTTTGGTTTGTCTCCAAGTAATCTATAAGAGCTCAGTTCTTTCAAGCTATAATCGACTGGGAAGGCAGGCCACTCATCGCCCTCTGCGTTCCATACTTCTTTTGGGACCTTCCTGTTCTTCTTAGCTTCATTTATGGCCGATGAGTGCTCAACATCAGCTGGGTCCATAACATCCCTCCAAGAATGAGCTCTTCGCACGTTCGCAAGTCTTGAGCACCAAAGTCCCCCCAGACCAGCTCTTCGTATCAGACAAAGCATCTTGGGCTTTCCAAATCCTTTCGAAACCAATTTTCCCACTAAAATTCAAACAGTTTTGAGAAGTCTATACGTAAAAAATTCCGGGACCAAGCGAACATAACCACCGACTACTAAGTAGTCGTTTTGAATAAATAGATGAAGAGATTCTCAACAAAGAACACAGGGACACGAAGATAGAGATGTCATTTTTGCTGAACACTGTGGTGGAGCCTAGAAATGCGGTGGACGTGTTTGTGGTCAGGCTTCTAGGAAAGACTGAATACCTGGTGGTGACGAGGAATAACAGCATAGAGATATACTCATTGGAAACGAACAACCAGATCAAGTTACAACAGGAAGTTAACTTATATGAGCACATCCTGGACATTGCCACTATTGAACTGTTTGATGATCGTGTGTTTCTGGTGATTGCTACAGAGTCAAATAAAATACTCATCTGTGGGTTCAATTCGTTGCAGGACTCGTTTGTTTTGGAAGAACTCTCTTTGAAGAAGGATGGAGGACTATTGTCTATACAACAGCACACTTTACAAGTTGACCCATTCAATAGGTTCATCTCATTCTTCACCATCGAGGGGCTTTTGGTGACATATAAGATTGATCGCAAATTATCTAAACTGACTTTTGAAGAGTACCAGAACCAAAAGAATAAGAAGAAGCAGCAACTTGTTCAAGCTCCAATGATTGAATCATTTCCCAAATCAAACAGAGAAGCCAGAACTCCAATGATCGTAGAGAGATTATTGATGCACGGTGATATAACAGAACCGTTCATGTCGGTTTTATATAGAGATGATTTGTACCAATACTATTTCAAAACTTTCACCAGGGAGAATGATAAACTGAAGTTCTCATCAAATACTGCATTCCCTGAAAAGATTAAACCTTTAGTTATCAGCAGCAATATAGGTGTATTGTTTTTCGGGAAGACTGGGGCTTTTCTGAAAACATTACCTCATTACAATGCTGCTTCACTACCATCTGGCGAAGGCTTCAACGAGGGAACTTCAATCCAAATAGAAAATAACAATACAAAGCAGTGCTATGTGAAAAAATCACTACCAATAGGATCTGAATGGGACATAACATCTGCTGCAGAAGTACCCACTGATGACTTCAATACCTTCCAGATACTAATAACCACTTCAGAAAATGAAGCGTACTTATCAACGTTGAAGTCGGAACATGATCCTGGTACAGGTGAACTCTATATTGAATATTGGACTCTAGACAAAGTAACAGGAGAAACTGAAACATCCACTATTCTTTCCTATATGGGACGAGGTATGATTATAGCGAAAAGTGTCAATTCACTAAAAATGTTCAAGATCAACACCATCGATAAGAAGCTAGTTACCATTCAGGAAATACCAACAACACCTCCTATAATGGATTTCAACATCACAGGAACAACTCTTCCCAAAATCCAAACCTGTGGTGGGTCAAGCCTTGATAGCGGTTTCATAAAGACGGAATTCATGGGCTATGACCTTGAGCTTGATCATATTGGATCTAAATTAGATCTTGAGGCCGTATTGAATTTTTGGAGAATTGAAGATCATCTAATTGTCAATACATTGGAAGGTTTACATATTTTCGAGACCAAATATGAGACTTTCACTCCATGTGACGACTTCTACGGACTAGAAGATGTTGATGGTAATGTTATCGATTTGAACTTATTTCATGGTCAACTAACAGCTCTTACTGATAATGGGATTTATATCAATGGGAGGAAAATTTCCACAATAAAGAATTTCTCTACTGGATATATCCAGCAAAACTCATTAGTTACATACGTATCTGGTGATAACATGAATCACAAGGGCAAAAACTATAAAGTCTCGGATGATGTTAGTTGTGTCTTTTCATTTGACCATAATAAAACCTCTCATATACTCGTTGGTCATTGGGATGGCTGTACAGAAATCTTCATCAATGGTGTTAGAAAAGTTTTGAAAAAATCAAACATGGCTATTCATTCTGTCTTGATCAAGAAGTTGAACTCTGTTATTGTTTACATAACTGGTGATGCCGAGGGGAATATCAATATTCACAATAACGATGACAGTACTACACTAAACATCGGTGATGCTCCTGTTACCATAACAGACTATAAAAACAATTCTTTTCTTGCTTATAATGCCGAAAATATTGTTTTGATCGAACTAGACCATGAAGGCGGCGTTGCTAATAGGGGGTATTTGGCCATTGAAATACCATCTGCCTTGAGATATGATTCCATGAGCGACAAACTCCTAGCATTTATCGATGGGAATATCACCAGTCTTGATGTTGGAATGACCCCTAAGCTTTTGAAAAATGAAACCTTTATCCCCAAACTGGTTCGGAAATCTGTAAAGTTTAAAAACTTTCTACACTTGAGCTTGTTTGTTATCAATGCCACCAGGTATAATGAAGCAACGGGGCAAGAAGTTTGGCAATGCGAATTACACGTCATCGACAACAACACTTTCAAGACTAAATCTGTTTATAGGTTTAAAGAAGGGATTGAAATTACAGATGTTGTCAACACCCAATATCATAAAGAGTTGATTGATACTTACGAAGAGGAGAATATTGGGTTGGCAATGGAGAATATTTTGTCGCAATGTTTTGTTGTTTCATGCTCATATAGTACCCAGGATGATTATGGTCCACCGTTGATATTATTCTCTGTTGATGAATTCGGCCAATTGCAATATCAGTGCTCATGTCCAAAGATTAGAGACTCGTTTCAAAGCTTGACAAATCACGCAAATAGAATAATTATTGGTGCTGGTGACTCTGTCATTGCCTATAAAGTTGAGTACTCTATTGCTGACTCCAAATTCACTTTGAAAGAAATTTCAGATCCTTATCATACAAGGTATTATACATCACATATTAAATCTGCAGGACCAGATGTGATTGTGGGTGATTTGATTCAAGGTGTTTCGAGGCTAGAGATGAAAGTCAAGCATGATAACTCTGAGGATGAGAATGCGACAATTTTCAGATTTGAAGAAAGTTTAAAAGAAGTTGATAATGTCCATTTTTTAACAGCTTTAGAAAGTATGCAAAATCTTGTCATCACTGCAGATTCACTCAAGAATATCAAAGTCCAATTGTTGTCAAATACAGAGAGTGCATTGGTGTCACAGTTCAACCTTGATGATCAGATCAATAGTATAAAGTGTATTGATAGAGACAACTTGACTTTGGAGTCCTTAAATGAGGTGATGAATGGGAACATTGTCAGTGATTTGGATGATATCATACCTTTATTTGTTTTAGGATCTATAAATGGTGGAGTCTATTTGCTAAGTCTTGTTACAGCTGTGGATTTGATTCCTAGTTTAGAGAAGAGTCAAGAAAACATTGTTAAGAAACGCCATCCTGTGTTGACTAACACGACGACTCAAATAGGGAAAGTTGAGTTATATGGCGAGTTCAAGAGTGTTAAAGGAACGAAAAATACACTCAACAGACCACCGTTTGGATTTATAGATGGTGATTTGATCAAAAAATATGATGAACTATTTACCGGAGAGTTGGTTTCTTCGAAATGTGTATTACTATAAGACTACAATTTATAATGATTAATGATTAATGTGCCATTTTTATTATATTTTTTCTTGAAAAACTATTCATAATGAAAATATTGTACAGAGATAAGAAACACTAAACTTAGATAAGTAAAGTTTCAATCTTGTCTTTAACAGCATAGATTTGGTTTTTCAAAGTTGAACCTTCATTTGTGGTGATTGAAGCAGAAATAACTGGTCTTGAAACACCACAAGCTCTACCTAAAGCAGTCTTTGATGGGACGAAAACGTATGGGACGTTTTTATCTTCACATAATAATGGTAAATGTAACAAGATTTCAATTGGTTCAGTGTCAGCAGCCATGATGATGAATTCAGAGATACCTCTGTTCAAAGTTTTTGTGGCTTCATTGGCACCTTTTTTCAATTGTCTCAAGTTTTGAGATTGTTGAACAACATCCAAGATTTGTTGAGTTAAAGCAGCATCAGCTAATGGGAAAGCTTTTGGGTTTGGAGCAGACATTTTGATAGTGATTGGTACTTAAGAAATATGACTTGTGAGAAAGACAGTAATGTTCTAGTTTTTTTTGTAGTGAAGAAGAGGTTCCTTGCAAAATAACAAACAGACACGGATTTTAATTCAAATAGCTCGCCTCTAATGAGATATTGATCTGAAGAAGAGAAAAGTGAATAGAAGATTAAAGGGCATCTCAAAATTTTTTTTCCTTCTGTATAAAATTTAAAATTTTTTTCTTTTTGGCGGCGCGAACCGAATTCTCCGTACTCAAAAGGTCACCCGACTGAAATATTAAACTATACAAAGGTAAAATACGTTTGACTACCCGATTGGGAAGTCGAGCTTCAGCTGTCTCCCTTTTTCTACCAATGGCCAATTTTTTAAACATTTGAGTGTATTTCAGGACTTATTCTGATTTTTTGAAGCTAACAACTTGTAATCCAATTTAAGTCAACTTGGTTTTGTTTCATTGTTGTTAATTGTATCACATATCTCCTAGCATTAAGTCATGTCTGATCTTTGGTAAGTTGTCGTTGTTGCTGTTTGGCATTGGGGGCGAATGAGTGTGCTCGAGGTATCTGGGCTGAACGTGTCAAATGAGATGATTCTTGGGAGGAATGATAAGAGATGAATCATGGGAATTTTGATATGAAGCTGATCAGTCATCTCGACTGGGAAAGGAGTTTACTCTCGGTGATTGTTATCCAAACATTTTCCATTGGGCCCGAATTCAATTGTTTCCTCGAAGGTTATGTGGTATTATTGATAAGGAAAGGACTCGGGTTATATGAGCTCAATATTACACTGCCCAATTGCCAAACATATGATCAACTTTGAATGAATACTAACAATGTTCCCAACAGTCCAGTTTACGCCCCATTCTTTGGTTCTATAGGTTGTGCCTCAGCCATTGTTTTCACATGTTTTGGTGCAGCTTACGGTACTGCCAAATCAGGTGTTGGTATCTGTGCCACTTCTGTTTTAAGACCAGATCTATTAGTTAAAAACATTGTTCCAGTTATTATGGCTGGTATTATTGCCATTTATGGGTTAGTCGTTTCAGTTTTGGTTTCCGATTCTTTGAAACAACAACAAGCTTTATACACTGGGTTTATCCAATTAGGTGCTGGTTTATCAGTTGGGTTATCCGGTTTAGCTGCTGGTTTCGCCATTGGTATCGTTGGTGATGCCGGTGTGCGTGGTACTGCCCAACAACCAAGATTATTTGTTGGTATGATTTTGATTTTAATTTTCGCTGAAGTTTTAGGTCTTTATGGTTTGATTGTTGCTTTATTGTTGAACTCTCGTGCCACTCAAGATGTTTTTTGTTAAATAACTTGGAAACAACACAATCCATTCAACCTTTATATCAATCACTAAACGATATTGAAGATAATTTTCCAATGAAATGAATTGGGGAATTGTTTCTTCAATTTGAAAAAAAATTTCGTCAACCATTATAGAAAATGATGTGAATAATTCTTTTGTATAAAAGAAAGGGAAAAGAAAAAAAAAAATCTACGTGTGAAGTACAATAATTAAAACAAGACACTAGAATTGTAGCTATTCATGCATATATTATTTGTACATAACATTTAAACTTGAGTCTCTAAAAATGATCTCCCTATTTCAACTGCAAGGTTTCTTCTAACCAAAGTTAGCAAATTTGTTAAATCAGTTGGCGGTGAAATTTCAGTTTCTTTCAATTGTTTCACCCAACAATTGATTGGTTTTTCATTTAATTTCGCCCTATCAATGGAATCTCTATATAAAGCATCAGCATCGGTTTGAATCTTTAATGATTTTTTATCCTTTTTGTTATCGATATACTTCGAAGCAAAATCATCAAGAACTTTAATCACAGTCAACAATTCCCCCTTGGATAAGACTTTTGGAGGTGTTGTGAAAACAATGAATGGTAAGATTTGTGATATTAATAAACCAAACAATCTTGGTGGTAAATGTGGGAATTTTAATAATGAAATTAATCTTTGTAATGCCAGGGATAACGAGCCTTCTTTTTTCAGTCCCCAAAATTGATATAACACAGCATATGGTGCTAATAATTGGCGTAGGATTGGTGATAAGTTCAAAGTTTCCGGGTCAACACCTTCAATAACAATATTTTCATCAACAACAGCATTTATGATTATATCATCAATTGGTTCACCACGGATCAATGATTTTTCGAAAATTAACCAAGTATGATGTTTGACAAATTGTATTTCTCCAGCACGAGCGAATAGTGTTAACGCTTCTAATAACAATCCATTGTTTAGGGATCGTTGTGCTGCGGTTCTGAAAATAACATGAGCAATTTGTGGTAATTTCAAACTGGCACAAATTGTTAAAGCCCATTCAATATCATCATTTGTTTTAAAATCGTATTTGGGTAAATATTCAGCAATAACACTTCTTGCTGTTGGATTTCTTGATAATGCCAAAAGCCCAATACCAACTGGGACTAATCTTTCAATAGAAAGACAATCTAATGCATGTCCATGTAATAAGTATTCCGACACGTTTCTTGTGGAGAATAAATCTTCCTGATCCAAGATTGAAGCTGTTTTCCCAAATTTCCCATTTTCATCATCGTCTAGTGAATAACCTCTTAATAAACCTTTCGCCTCACATAATGCAGCAACATATGCAGCTGTGGCACTATTAAAAGAACTCAACGATCTCAGCACTTGCAAAAAATTACCTTCAAATATATCCACACTTGCATTTTCCCAAACAACCGTTCTGTCAGGTTGGTGATGTTTCAATGATTCTGTAAAATATTCATTCAATAATTCTGGTGATGGGATATGATAATAAATTAATGCAACTAATGATTCGTACCAAGTCTCAGAGTTTTCATAAATGGCGAAATTGTTACCTGATAATATACTCAGCAAAGTCTTGATCCCCTTGGATGATTCAGTGTTTGATGAATTCCTTACGGAGGCGTTTGAAGCAGCTGTAGAAGCTGCTCTTTTCCATTCCCTGAAAATTTCAGGACTCGATTGTTCTGGATAATTTGACAATAGATTTTCAGCATCTGTGAAAAGATTAAACAAATTCGTATCCTTATTTTCCAAATTGGAATATTTCGAATGTTTCAAAGCTTCTGCAGCATTTGTACATAACCCTCTCAAGACCAATTGATTTATGAATTTCCAGAAATATGGGTGTTCATATGGGATGTCTGATTTCATAACGGCTTCATTCAATTCAACACTCGGTTGAGGATCTGCTCTATTGATCCAATGTGATAATAATTGTGGAATTTCATATGATTTGGCGAAAAATACTGCTCTAAAGGCATTCAATATGAATAAACACTCCTCTAATTCAAATATACTGGCATCAGAATCTTGTTGATCTTGCTTGTGTTCAATATATAGCTCCAATTCCTTGATAGTGAGTGCAAATGCATTGTTGAGAACTTCTGTTTGTTCTCCTTGTGCATTTTTCTTGATAAGCCCAATCGTTGCGACGGAGTAATATCTTTCATCACCCAATGCTTCATATATGCTGTATAAACTTGAAATGTATTCTATGTAAGAAGGCGAATCATCGAATTGCGGGACAATAGCTGGGTATAGCTTGGTTTCCTGTGGGAATACTTTGATTTCCTTGTCACTGGTTGGATCCTGTGAAATGAATCCAACACCATTTATACCATTTGGATTCAGTTTGAATTTCAAGATTCTTGATGTTTTCCTCCATTCTTCAACATCGCCAGGCCCAATTGGTGCTTCATCAAACCTCTCGAGCAGCACCTGCGATACAGGGTCCACTTCTTGGTCCAGCTCGTCTTCTTCAATCTCCTCATCCTCATCATCAACAAAGTTTAATATTTTTTCATCCATCAGATCAACATCTTGGATCTCTGAGTCTCCCGAATTATCATTGTGGATTTGGAACGCCATTCTTTGCCGATAAAACAAAACCTATCTCTTGGACACTAACACAACCTCACAGACGGATAAAAGAGAGATAACAATCCCAGTAATATCTTGCTTTAAGAGTCTTTTGAACCTTCAGATCCAGCGTAAACAACAAGTTATTTATTGATTTTGATATTTTTTTGAGCTTCGAGCTGTCGAGTTCCGACTCTTAAACCTGTACCCCCGGAAGTCGCTAACCTGTACAGAAAAATTTATTTAGAAGCTCATCTCTTTAATATTGAGAAGAGGTCTGTTTGAGGGAAGATTGGCCAGTGTGTTGAGATAATCATGAGTGAGGTATGTTGGGGATTGGGAAAAGAAGGGGGTTTCGGTATTTGTACTAATTTTTCCCAGCAGAAATGGAGTGCTGAGAGCATAACGAAGTTTTTAAGATCAAAAGATACATCAATAGATCAAGTCATAAAAGTTTCGAATGAGTTACTCGACGGGCAATTGAAAGTGTACCTACCCAATAGACTCAGCTTTGTGTTTGAGCTTCTATGTGACAGATTGAATGATAACAGATCCACCCAATTTAGAGAGAGTCCCGAGACCTGGGAGTTATTTTATCATACATGGGGACTATTACAATATGAACCAAAAGTCAGAAATAGAATCTTTCAAAGTGTGAAATTTGGTGAAGTGTTGGCACATACCTTGGGAAATGCACCAAGATCCACGTCGTTTTTGACCAACATCACAAAGATTATAAATACCGTTAGACTAGAATCTAATTTGGGCTCAAACACATTTGACCATTCAATTGAAATATTGACCAAGTACTTGGAATCCATTATTGAGCTATCGCCTCAGTTAAACGAAGAAGAAGTCATTCATTACGTGGAAAGTATATCAACGTTCTTTGATGATTTGGCTCAAAGTGAGAAGTTACCAAAAAAAATCATAATAAAGTTTGCATCGACCGCATTACCAGCTATTCTTGAACTAATGGTTTTGCGAAACATTGAATATCCAACATTGATCTCCAGTGTTAAAAAATTGTTACTATCCAAGGAGCAACAATCGAATTTGGTACAGAATGTGGAGTTTTTGCTGAAGGTGAACCCATCTGATGAAAGCGTTGTGCTATACTATAGTGTGCTTGTTGACACGATTTCAAGAAACGATGTGGAAACTGCAGAAGAATTGTTTACACTAATCACTGATAAGTATCCAAACACAACTGAGAGATTGCTGTTGAAATTATCACAAATGAGAAGAACTCTCTCGTATGCCTTTTTGGAAAATATAATTATTAAAGAATTTGCTAAAGATGTACAAAATTGGAATTTAGTCTTATCAATCTTGAAATTAGATATCGAAATAGGTATTAAGCATGCCCTTCAAATTTTTAAGAATCTATCCATCCAGGAAACAGATATGTTTTTATCACTAGGGAAACAATTATTAACTTGTTTCACAAGAGCTAGAGAACTATTAGATTTTTTCGAACTATGGTGTCAAGTCATCAACAAACCGGGAGCCAAATGGGCATCTTCAGAAATCTGTGAAATTGTTTCAGATGAGATATACTTATTATCGTTCTCTCAACTTCAATCATTAATCACAAAGATCTTTACGCAAGAAGTTACATTCGCAGAGATAATCCTATTGGATTCTATCGTTCAAGGTCTTTTCAAAACTCAAAATGTTGAGTTGGTACAACAATCCAAGGTGTTATTTCGTCCTGTTTTCGAAATCAATCAAGATCATGAGGAACTATGGAAATTGAAATATCAACTCTTGTGTCTTTATGAGGATATATTGGATGATGAAATGTTGAATAAGGTTGTCACGGGGTCTACTGAAATTGTCAAATTGAATCATTTTTACTTTTTGTTTCGTATCAGGGAGATCCATGAATATGATATCAAACCAATTGGTGAATCATTCATCAAATATTTGGAAACCAATAATTCCTCCATTGTTTTTGAAACAATTTTCCAAAGATGGTTTGTTTTGATCAATACATTTTTCGATCAAGAACAGATTGATTTACTCACAATGTTATTATTAAAAAATCAAGGATCAATCTCAAACATATTTGACAACGATTTGTTATTTGAACAGCAAAGAATAACCGAATCATTAATCACCACAACCAGTGAGTCAATCAAGAAACACGATGATTTTCACAAGCTTGAAATTTTGCAAAAAATCCCAATCCAATGTTATCCCAGAAGAATAAAATCCAAACTATTAGACCAGTTGTCTGATAAGCTATTCATCCAATCACAACACACTGGAGTGATACTACAAACGCTGGAACATATTTTACAAACACCAACATTCAGATCCAAAATTGAATCAGATATAAAATTGATTTATAAAATTGTTGATAATTTTCCCACATCAACCATTTTCACCACTGTTTGGTCGCATCATGTGCAACAATCCAAGGAATCTGTGAGTCAGGAATACATTGCCAACATACTAGAAAGAACTATTAAAAGTCTGGGCAAAAGTCAGAATAAAAATATATCGCCTGCTTTCTATATTGCTTTTGAGATCTTGTCCAATAGTGGATCGTTAGATGTGAACAATTTGAAAAAAAACATCATAGTGGCATCCAAATCACTATTGAACTCATTCATCCAAACAAAATATGATGATAAAGTGACTGAAATAAGTTGGTTATTGAATGTGTTGTATCAATTAGATTTGGATCATGATGATTTCCAAACATTAAAACCATCAATTCAAAGATTTGGTGAAACGTTAAGTGATGGGAAAATTGACGTCAAGGTTAATATATTTGCACTTTTTTCCAAATATTCAACCACTGATGAGTTTAGTGTTGAATATTTCGAAGCGTTGTATATTCTCCTGAGAGAAGAGGGAGCAAGTTCCGAAAAGTTGTCTCCAGGATTAGGGAATGTTATATCCAAATTAGACGAGGAACAATTCGAACGTTGTTTTAAGCAAGTTGTGTTTTCATTAGAACAAAGTGAAGCCTCAGTTTTGTTCATCACTGAAATACTTGTTGTTTATTGGAAACATTTCCAAAAAAATTGGTTGTCATCCTCGAAATTATTCATAGCATCAATGTCCAAGATATTGATAAATTTTCACAAATTCGCCAATACAGAATCATTGGGATTGATCATAACCTCGTTGAAAAATGTCCTTGTTGAGAAGACTTGGATTATAACACAATATGGATTAGAACTGATCATCACAGTTTTATCCAAAGCTACAAATACACTGTTGTTGAAGAATAATGAAAACAGTGCACATATTTATAGCTGTATCACGTTGACATTATCCAACATTTTACTTTTCCAAAGATTCCGTCTTTCAAATCGTCATCATATCGTCATTGCATTGTTCAAATCATTATTATCGACATTGGCCAAACATGAACTTAACAAAGTTTTATCCGGATCTGTTAAATCTGCAGAGGAATTTTCACGTGTTTTGAGTAATCTTTGTGAACCACCAACAAGTTTCAAAGATGCCAAAGAGACGTCATTGAATTCGTCCACATCCATTGTGAAGCGTTCGTTAAGGAAACATCTCCCAGTGTTATTATTATCATATATCCATCTGGCATTGAAATATTCATTTGATTCTAAAGTAAGAGTCGCTTTATTACCTGGTATTTTCAACATTTTCGATGTACTATCACAAAATGAATTGGTTCTTGTTGGTGCATCTTTGGATAATTCAGGTAGAACTTATTATAGATCCCTATATGAAGATTATAAAAAAGTTGGTAAATGGAAGAATGATTAGAATACATGAATTTATATAATTATAATAGTACATTTATTCGTAATACATTGGTTAAGCACAGATACGACCCATTAAGAACCCTTTCAATTGACTAAAGACAAAATTACCAGCTTTCTTTGTGTTTTCATTTTTGGAGAATTTCTCGAAATTACCTGCAGCATGATGAGTAGTTGGATTCAAGGGCGACTTAGGTGATTTGTTAGCCAGGATATATTCAATTAGACTGGGATAATTAATACTTACTGGGTTCCCATTGTACTTGTGTGTATCGAATTTGAGGTCTGCATACCCATGTTGAGCAGGGAAAGGACCTGGCTGAGCTGGAGAATCTGGAGGAGTGTAGTTGAATCCCATTATATGTGTAAATTGCAATCTATAAACTGTATCTTGATATCACCAACAGCCTAAACCTTTATCTTTATATAGAGAAATGGAATCAGAATCTGCCATTTTCTTGCTTGCGAAATTTATATATCATCACGTGACCAATATTACATAATCATTGCTGTGTCTATTACATCATCGGTGTGCCGCTTACCGTTTCAGGCTTCAAAGAAACCAAAAAAATCCAAAATTCCAAAATCTCATCAATTTCACTTGCAGAAGAAATGGTCAGTTAGTTGCATTTAATTAGTATAGAATAGGGGAAATGAGTCAATATTACGGTCAAGTGAGTCCATGGTGATAGGTCTGGTTTGCATTGAGCTTGGAATCGGTCCAGTTGTGTGTTGTTCTTCGAGATTTACCAAACGGCGCAAGCCAATTTTGACACTTTTTTCTGGCTGCCAAGTTTAGTATATAACCGACCAACCAAAAATCTACAATACTAACGAAATATCTAGCCACAAGCCCAAGGTGGTTATCAACAACACGGAGGCTACCAACAAGGAGGATATCAACAAGGTGGGTATCCTCCACAGCAAGGTGGTGGGTATTACCAACAGCAGCAACCTCAGCAAGGATACTATCAACAACAACCACAACCGGTTTATACTCAACAACAACCTCATAAGGAAGGATCTGGATGTTGTGGTACTTGTTGCAAGATCTTGTGCTGTGCTTGTATCTTGGACATGTTGTGTGGTGATGTCTGTGGTGGACCAGATGGACCAGGTGGATTTGGAGGTGGGGGTCCTGGGGGTCCTGGAGGCCATGGGGGCCATGGAGGACCTGGAGGATTTTAAGCTGAAAGAATAGCCTGCTTTATATCTTTGACCCTGTACCATTTCATTGCATTCCCGGTATTAAAGTTTTCCATTCCATTCTTTTAGATATATTTGATTCATTTGGTTTGCAAAAATGTGTTATACTATAAGAACTTTTTGTTGTATGTTTGTCTTATCTTTATAATAATCCCGTCCAGCTGTGAAACTTGAGGCGATAATTTAAATGACTTGTGATATTATCTGAACAGGGACGGTGGACCCTGAGTCGTGTAGAATCGTCAATATATTGAATCTAGTAAGTTCTGTCCGTTCTATTTATTGACCGTTACAAGGCTATGAAACATTTGTTAGAGCCACGCATACTCTGAGAGTTTTATACCGAACAGAGGATGATGAGCTCTATTACAACACTGTCTAAAGGCGAGAAGAATAGTAACCATTATATAAATACATGGTGGATTCCTGAACGTAAACCATTACGATGGGTTTAGGAAGACAAGTCGAGCTAAATATAAAAGTAGAGTACATTACTGCTTAGTCATACAACATACTTAGTATTTGGCGCGCAAACAGGTTAAAAGCCGAAGCATCTCTATAACAACAGTTAACTATCAACAAGAATTCAATTGACATGTCATCTCACCCACGGACTACCAACAATAGTCGTCGAACAGAGACCTCTGCATCCCAAAATCATCTACCTCCTCCTCAATCGAATCAAGAACCCCCGATGGACACTGAACACTCAATTGTTTATTCGAGATACATTTATGATGCTAACCATCCAACACAACAAAGAAAGCTAAACATCATCTGCTACTAGCAAATTACTTCGATCGCGGTACTCAAGGATTAGCCATCTCTCTAGATCTTGTATCTAATTACATGACTCACAGTCCATGTCCAGCATAGAATTACAACAACATGTTCAATGAAAACAGTTCAAAAGATACTTACTTTGCTAATCACAAACTCATGCATTCTTTCAACATCCATATGATACACATGCCCATGAATAATTACATCACTAAGGCACTGGATACTTTCAATCCAGACACACAAGATTACAGAATTAATTAAAAATGATACCATCATTGTCAAGAAAGTTGAGACAGCACAAAATCCGTCTGACTTACTAACCAAGCACTTTACACTAGTAAAACTTAACAATTTTGCTCACGCAAATTTCACTACCAAATTCAATGCTAACTACAAACATGCAGCAAAAGATCACAATAGCTCTACTCAGTATCTATGTTTTCACGCATTTCGCATTTACCCAAAGAATATTCAAGAACTCAGTTCTACACCAGTCCTTATCGGACCTACAGGCTACATCAGTCTTCAGAAGACACCTTCTAACTTTCTTCTTACGATTTCATTCGTACATGCATGACGATTACACACAAGTGATATAATAATATATCCACTCAAGAATTACATTATTCAGGTACTAAAGTCCTCACCACACTACAATTATGTTCAGTCACAACCAGTGGATTGTCCACTGTCTTCAAAAGCCCATTCACAGTTGAGATCACAGTTCCAGCTGAACGACCAAAACAACACATACTTTGTCGGTCATGAACTCAATTCCAATGCTGCAACCCAAACCCTAGAAATTGGCATGGATAACTACATTCAACAAACATTAGAGGAATTACCACATTTTGATTTCATTCAAAACAATCCAGTCTGGGCGCCATTATCTTCTAATGCAAAATATCTTGCAAAGCCACCAAATAGAGACATATCATTGGTCGACCCTCAGATTGCTGATTCCCTAGTTCATCCAAATTTTCCATTCAAGAAAATTCCAAATGTCAAAATCATCCCAAAGATTAATGGAATTCTTGCATACATAGCATCTCGCAACAGATTTGACATCAAATATGCAGTTTCCATAATCACTAGGTACAACAACAATCAGAACCTCCTTGTTCTTTCAGAGATTTACCATCTCCTCAGATACCTCTACAATTCAAGTACTTCCAGTACAGTATACCAGAATCCACACTTTAAACACTCTGACAAACCAGTGAGCATTACAGTCTATACAGACTCTAGCTACTCAAAAGACTCTGAAAGTTATGGTGCTTATATCACATTAGTCAATGGCAACATCGTCGAGGCTAAAACAATTCGTTTTCCACAACGCACTATTTCATCAACAACTTCAGAGCTCTTAGCACTATATGCAAGTGTCATTGATTCTGCTATGCCCATTAGAGACCAAATTCAATCCATGCATTACCAGGTACAAACCCCAGTCATTTACTGCGACAACAAACCACTTATCGATGCATTGGACCCTTACACTCAAAGATATGTCTATAAATCCTTTGGTGAATTTCAAGGAAAACTACAAAAAGTTACAGAATTCATTCAAAATGACTCCGTCATTGTCAAAAAGGTAGACACATCTAAAAACTTGGCTGACATTCTTACGAAGCAATTCGCCCCAGTCAAATTCATTCATTTCCTACAGGAAAACTTTTCAAACATGTTTAACCTCAGGTTCAAACACATCAAACCAGTGGTACATACACCACCACATCAACAGCTATAAGGCCATACGTAAGAGCTGGCATGCATTCATGTTGATAAAGTCGTCAGATCATCCGATATATTACAGGATGGCGCGCAATACTATAACATTTGAGTCGTCAGATCATCCGACACATTACAGGATGGCGCGCAGTGTACACAGAGTCGTCAGATCATCCGATATATTACAGGATGGCGCGCAACACCATACGTAACACTCCTGATCAGTTTGTTATCATCCCATTTAGATAAGCTACTTCTTCTCAGACGTGAGAATTAGACCAATGAATCTAACGAAGGGGTTTTTCATCACTTAATTGTGGTTTTCCTCTTTACCATATAGAGTTTTACCCAGCTTTCTCTATAACCAACTGAAGATTTATCCTTAACCAGGACATCAACAGTACTTGACAGTGTTTTTTTCTTTTCACTGTTTTCTTCTACCATTACCTTTTTCTTCTTATAACAAGCATCACTTCGTTGAATCTTGTTAAGGGGGGGCGTGTTAGAGCCACGCATACTCTGAGAGTTTTATACCGAACAGAGGATGATGAGCTCTATTACAACACTGTCTAAAGGCGAGAAGAATAGTAACCATTATATAAATACATGGTGGATTCCTGAACGTAAACCATTACGATGGGTTTAGGAAGACAAGTCGAGCTAAATATAAAAGTAGAGTACATTACTGCTTAGTCATACAACATACTTAGTATTTGGCGCGCAAACAACATTCAACCGGGCTGAAAAAAATGACACCAAATACAATTAACACTCGACACAGCCAAACACAGAACAAAACTCGTGATCTTTCAACTGTATAGAAAAAGAAGCATACCACATAGAATACTAGGCATTTGGACTTTGCATACCAGTTGTGCTATTTATAATCATCGGCTCGGTTTTTCTGCAATGAGGGCTTAGCTAATTAATACTGCTCATCCATTCCAAACAACTCCGTTACAAAGCTTCACCAAGTCTCGGTGGGCATACAGATATAAAACAGATGGGAAATAATTGATTTCGAAAGGTTTCAGTTTGATCCAAACCATCAAGATTACATATCATACAAAAATGGTGAGTACAAGATCAGTCCAGATCACAGAGTCCGAACTAACTAATTAAGCATCATCATCATCACGGTCGTTACGGTCCTCCTCAACAGGGTTATTATTACCAACAACCTCAACCGGTATATATCCAACAGGCTCCACCTCGGAAAGAGGATGGTTGTTGTAGCACATGTTTTAAAATTTTGTGTTGTTTTTGTTTGTTTGAATGTTGTTGTGGAGATTGTTGTTGAATAGCATAAAGGCTGAAGTTGAGATATTATGAGATCCAAGAGTTACTTAGCATTTGTTTATGAGGAGTTGTTGCCTGTTTGTACTTTATTATACATGTCATTTTGTTAATTGATAATAATCTCGTTGTAGCGTTTGATATCAATGTCTCTCATTTTGATAACAGAATGTTTTGCTTACAGATCTATTAAAAAGTTTACATTTCATTATCCTTAAATATACAGCATACACTGCCACGACTCTTCTAATCTTTATCCAACATCAATCAGTATACCATCTAAACAGACTCTTCTTCAAATGCGGTTTCAATAGGTTTTTCCAAAAATGAAGCATGAGAAAGAACGCTAACAGAAGAAGCACCAATCAACCACAACACAGCGGAGATTGGACTAGCCAAAAATCCTAATGGCACAGCAATGACCAATAACCCGGTGTATAATTGAGAATTTGTCAATTTCAATGGACCAAGCTCTAAATCAGCACCTTGTAATTTATTTATACCATAAATACCAACAAGGACAAAGATAATGACAAACAATAACAACAAATTGGTCAAAAGAGAATAGATACTCAATGCAGCAACGATTAAGAAATAGTTTGTTTGATAATATTTCAAATTATATGAGATTCTTGATTGTAATTCACCAAAATTTTGTGGTTTGGATATTCTCTTGATATCGAAAAACTCTTGTGGAGAACGAATATTGGCAAATTTGTTCTGCAAAGAGCTAGCCTCGGACTAATAAAACAGTTAGCACCTCACTACCTTATAACACACATCTAATAAATACATACTCTCAATCTATCAACACTGAATGCTTCAGTGATTTGTGAAAACTAGAGCTTCACGTTAGCACTCATGGTCTCAATACTTGGCCGAAATCAGCACAGAAAAAGACACACAGCACACATACCGGGATGTTGGACAGCTGTGCGAAACTCATCTTGACACTTTAAATCTTCTTATTAGAGCACTGGGTTCCCACTTTGGTTGTTTGTTTACCGTTGAGATCAAAATCCAGTTTCGTGTCCTAAAAATCAAAATTTCAATCATTTTCAGCTTTTTGGATACGCGCAACACAAGAGATTAATTCACCTTTTTTCGAAATTTAAAGGGAAATTGGAGTTTTCTGTTAATTTTGGGGAGAATTGATTGTGTTGTAGTGCTGCTGTTGGTAGATATTTGTTTGCCAGTTGTACTGTTTGGTCTGTTTCTGCTGTGCTGGACGTCTGTGCTGCTTTTTGCTGCTGTTTTTATCACTTGAGGAACCTTGCGATATTAGGTATCAAAAGAGCTTTTTGTACTCATCGGTGATTGAAGAGGGATTGTGAATATTCTTTTGGGTCTTCACCAGAACCACAACAAAGAAATAAAATTACCAAATGAAACATCAACTGGCCCAAGTGCCGGCTTTATACCCTTCTGAAGAGGAATTCAGAAATCCTATAGAATATTTGTCTAGTCCGGCAATTTCTTCTTTAGGGAACACTTTCGGTATGGTTAAATTGGTTCCTCCATCTAGTTTTAAACCTCCGTTAAGTATAAATGAAGACAAATTCAGTTTTGTTCCTAGAATACAAAAATTAAAAGAGTTGAACATATCGAATAGATGCAGATTGTTTTTCTACAAACAGTTGTTGAATTATAACAAGATGAATAAGAAATCAATTCCTAAGGATACTTTTGAAATTGTTCAAGGTGTTAAAGTGCATTACTATGACTTGTTTATCGATATCGTTAGGTATTATAAGGCTTTGAGACCGGACTTATACTCGGGAAAGAAAACATTACCAAATGTTCATTCTTCCATTATTGGGCAAGATAAAGATTTATGGGTCCATTTATCAAGAAGTTTCCATGTCGATACAATTTTTTTGAAACACGTTTACACTCAAAGATTGATGAGTTATTTCAATTTTTTAAGTCAACAACAAGAATTTACAAATCAGTTGATCCAGGAAAAATATCCTACATCTTTATTAAATGATCATGATGATTCTGATGGTGAAAGTTCCGATGATGATGGGAATGATGAAGGTGCTTGTTTAGTTTGCAAGCAAATTTCAAGAACCCAGGAGACTTTACTTTGTGATTCTTGTGATAAGCCTTTCCATACGTTCTGTCTTTCTCCACCGTTGAGTAAGATCCCCAAGGATAGTTGGTATTGTGATAATTGTGTCATTGGGAATGGATATTATGGATTTAAAGATTCATCAATTCAATATTCTTTACAAGATTTTAAGCAATTATCTGATGATTTTGATAAAGATTATTTCCAGAAACATTCTCATAATGGCGTGAAACCAAATTTAGTTCAATTGGAAGAGATGTTTTGGAATTTGGTTGATGATATTGATAATGATTTGAAAGTGAATTATGGTGCTGATATCCATAATTTACGTAAAGGTGAAGTTTCCGGATTCCCTACAAGGGATTATAAACCTTCCAAATCTATATTATCAGATGATAAATATGAATCATATGTTAATCATCCAATGAACTTGAACAATTTACCTTATGATAAATCTTCATTGTTGAATCATTTGGATGTTGACATTTCAGGAATGACCATTCCATGGATTTATATTGGGAACACTTTTAGTACTTTCTGTTGGCATGTTGAAGACCAATACACTCTTAGTGCTAATTATCAACATCATGGAGCTACAAAGAAATGGTATGCTATACCTTCCAAGTTTGCTGAAAATTTTGAATCCTATATGAAAAATTTGGCTCCTGATTTATTTGCTAAACAACCAGATATTTTACATCAATTGATAACTTTGGTTTCTCCTTATGAATTGATGGATTTTGGGATTCCTTGTTATACAGCGGATCAACAACCCGGGGAATACATAATCACATATCCAAGAGTTTATCATGCTGGGTTCAATGCAGGTTTCAATTTCAACGAAGCTGTTAACTTCACAATGACTGATTGGTTAGATTTTGGTGTTTTATCTACAAACAATTATAAAAAAAATGTTGACAAGATTTCTGTTTTCGATATATATGAAATGTTGATTAATATTTTGACTGGTTATAAAAATGATAGTTTCAATTCAGATTTGAGAGTTGACGAGAGATTGATAAGGAAATGTCTGGAAATTTTGAAAAATAGACTTGATGATGAATTTTCCTTACAGGCAACGATACAGGATAAATTGGAACAGAAGAAGCCTTTGAAACATCAAATTGGCAAAAAAAGATCCGAGGGGAATGGTTCCGACGAAGAGGATGAAGAGGATGGTGTTTTATGTTGCAAATGTAAAGGATTTTGTTCATTTGCCTATGTCAAACATTACGAATTGATCAATAACAAAGATAATGCAACAACATATTATCCAACACCAAGGTCATCACCAGTTGAAGATGAGAATGCATCTCCTAGTAAAAGAAGAAGCTCCAAGAGGATCAAGTTGTTAAAAGATCATGAGACTTATAAGTCCAACATATTGTGTCTTGATGATTATTTAAAATTGGAAAAAAATGGGATGGTGGAGAAAGATGAACTTGTTGAAGTTCGTGCTGTTGATTCAGTTAAGCAATTGATAACGGATGTTGAGCTGAGACTACGATGAGTTTTTATAGGTTTATAATAGGTTACGGGATAATGAATGGTTTTCTGATTATATATCCAGTAAGAGATTGTTATACCGTTAGCTCAGGCTTTGTAGTAAAGTTTCATTTAGCCTGAATGAAAAACACCGCGAATTTGGAACTTGCGGATTTAATGGTTCTCGGCCTACTAAAGAAAGGTTCAGATGAAGTTTGGTATAAATACTGGGCTATATCCTTGTTAAATTCATTAATTGTTACTTGTGCTCAGTGTCAGTAAAGAGTAACAAAATGTCAGCTTCACAACAAACAATCAACGAAATCAACAAGACAAGATTCGGTCTTGGATTGATGAGTTTCACATGGAAAACTACACCATATCCACAAGAACGGTTCAATGAATCAATCTTGGCTACTATTGAGAAAAACTTACCAAATAAAACATTTGTCAATGGTGGTGACTTCTACGGTGCCGATTATGTCAATTTGAAATACATTCAATCGTTCATCAATTCATATCCTGCAAAGCGTGATTCGTTGATCATCTCCATTAAAGGTTCTGTTGATATGCAGACTTTGAGACCATTGGGCGACAAGGATTCTTTGAAGGCATCTATTGATAACACGTTGAAGTATATTCCTGATTTGGATATTTTTGAAATCCCAAGATTGGACCCAACGGTGACATTGGAGGAGACAATTGGTGCATTGAACGATGCGGTTGACGAGGGTAAGATTAAGGCAATTTCAGTTTCTGAAGTTGGAGCTACAACATTGGACAAGATAAGCAAGATTTCCAAGCATCCAATTGCGTGTGTTGAGGTTGAATTTTCGATTTTTTCGAGAGATATTTTGGCAAATGGATTGGCTGCAAAAGCTGGTGAGTTGAATATTCCAATCATTGCTTATTCTCCATTATCAAGAGGTTTATTGACGGGTGAAATCAAGTCGAGTTCTGATATTCCTGAAGGTGATATTAGAAATCATTTGGATAGATTCAAAGCTGAGAATCTTGCCAAAAATAATCAAATTGTGGAATTTGTCACTAGGAAATCTGCAGAGAAAAAAATCACTCCTGCTCAATTCTCATTGGCTTGGATCAGATTTCATAGTGGTAAGACTATAAACGGTGTCAAATTCCCCAAGATTATTGATATTCCAAGTACCACCACTAGAGAAAGAGTTGAAGAGAATTTCTCAGACGTTGTCTTGACTCAGGAAGAATTCGATCAAGTTAACAAGTTTATTGAAAGTGTTACTGTTCATGGAAGAAGATATAATGAACAGGCTGAAAAGTTTTTATTTCAATAATTTACCATATATGCCTATTTGAATTAGTATGGAAAATGATTTAATATTGTAGAAACTGTCTATAGGTTTAACCGGAAGTCAAAATTTATATCGGGAAAAAAGATATGAGGTTCAACGAACTTCAACAATAATCATCACTACGATCATCGAACAAGACCAATCTTTTGGATAATTCTCCTCTTGTACAAAGATACCGAGTCATGGGGAACTACAGTGCATTATTCAGAGCTGCCATCTTGGCCTTTTTGGTTTATAAATTGGTTGTGGATCCAAGAGAATTCGGTCGTCAAATATCTTCATACACCGTGAGTCCTAGAACCACACAGCAACAAGAAGCGAATGATAACTAACCATCATCAATCCTTTAGAAAAGTAAAATCATCTTTACAGAATCAGAAGTCTCTTTGTTTGCAGTTTTATTATCGATAATTGGACTAAGTGACTTACTCCCCTATTTTGAAAACAATCAAGATTATTTCGATTCAATAGTTCCAGTGAGGTTTTTCTTCGCCCTGGGGTTGTCCACTGTGTCATACTTGCAATACTTTCCTATATTAAACAGTCCTTTAGTGTTTTGGTTTGCTGTGTTGGAGACGTTGACGAATGGATTGATGCTGGTTGATGTTTGAAGAGTATAGAGATGAAATCTCGACGAATAAAAGGGGCACAAATGCGAGAGAAAAGAGTACAAAGAGCTAGAGGAACGAGCAGTATAAATAGTTGAGTAGACGAGTGTCATCAAACAAAATGGATATCTTATCATGAGATCTTTTATTCGATGTAGAGTATATAGATCCTGTCCTTACCGCGTCCAAATCAAGGAAAAGAAAATTACTTAGAGATCTCAACTACTTGTCAAGATGAAAGGAATCAACACCAGCGAAAACGATGTTATTCATCTCTTCAAAGACCGCGAGCTATTTCAGATGCTGCTTCCTATTCACCATCGCCTTCTACATGTTCAAAGACCCCCATGTGGTCACGGAACAACCGTTGTTGATCTTGATGGGTCAAGCCATGAATGTTGAGCGAGGTGTTATAAATGAAACTACAAACAAAACTTTGGGATTCATGGGGATATTGTTTGCCCTGTTGGGAGCTATAGATTTCATGCAGTTGTTTATTGATAACACAAAATACTTTGAGAGTATTGTTCCTTCGAGATTGACGATTTTTTTCATAATTGCCGGATATTCATACTATGTTTCCACATCTTTTTTACACAATGATTTGTTATTTATCTATGCCTTTTTGGAAGTTTGGTTCAATTTCTTACTTTATAACGTGTTGAGAGAGGAGAAACATCAGAGAAACGAAAAATTTGAAAAAAAATTGGAGAGTGAATTGTTACAGGTTCAACAAGGTGAAAAATCTATTGAAGAAGTTGTGGAAAGATTGGAAAGAACTCAAGATATATAAGATTGTTGGTTGTTATAAAGGTCATTCAGAACAAATGATACCATTTTTTATGTAAATCTTTACTCAGTTTTTTGAAAAATTCCATCTCATCCCAACAATTTCTATTATATTCACATCCCATCATATTAACAAGGAAATCTCTTGAAGATTCGTTATAGAAAAACCTATCATCATTTGCAAAATCTGGACAAGCACCTTTAGGCAATGCGCAGATTGTCTTCGTTGGTAAGAACCCTAATCTTGATCTAACCCATCCAAATTCGTTATAATAGTATTCAAGGGCATTTTTTTCACCATTTTTCCACTGTTCAACATTTTGTAAATAGAAAACCGGATCAAATAATAGATCTAGTAAAGTTATTGACCAATCTGTCTTTTTGATCAAGAAAGATTGTAAATTAAACCCACCACAATCTTGTGTGACAATCAAATTCAAAGGTTCTTCATAATCAGTGTAGGGGACTTGTAATGTTAATTCATTTGGATTGAAATAGTTCAAATCTCTCATCACAATCTCATCAACTTTATTGAAAATCAACTCTTGTAAACTGATTTGTGGTTCCATGATTAATGTATATAGATCAATATACCAAAACCAATCACCCGAACTATCTTTATATTCATCGAATGCTTGTTTCACCATATCAAATTTTTGCCATCCTTCTCTAAATTCATTTGAATATTTCTTTGACTTGGTATAGTCTTTAATGATCAAATCATAACCATGCTTTTTCGCATAATATTTCTTATTCAATATGGACGAACGTTCAATAGACCATTCATTAGCACCTTTCCATTTATTCACACCACCTTCTATGTTTGCCCCCAATACAATCACGATCTTATTCTTCTTGGTGAATGTACTCTGGGCTGCAATCACATTATCCTTGGAATAATCGTCGATCGCATAGTCATCGTACACGGATCCATCTTTATCTTGGTATTGGGTTCTAGCAGTAGGAGGCAGCCCACCAACACGATGATCCTTCTGGAAACCTGGATTACCAGTCCCACCTCGAGTGACACCGTACCCAGAAGTCCCCGGCCCATCACTCAGGTCAAACATATAACTCACGTCTTCACGTAGTAGATATGTCTTGATGAGATACACGACAACAATAACCAGAGCCACAGTGAGGTAGATGTTCCGCAGGGCATATCCCTTTATCCTGCTGTACAGCTGGCTTGTCTGTAGCATATTATGAAGAGATTATCAGAAGATTGATTTGGTGATGTCTGAATATTCACGTCTTTTGCTTCTCGGTGATGTTTTTTTCCAAAGGTAAATTTGACAGCTTTTTCAGACACGGAAAAACAATTCGTGAACTACAAAACAGAATCGAATGGCAGATCGTACAGAATGGATTCATATTTCTCTACTTAATTCTTTATCCAAAAGCGATTCTCTCGAAACCCTCTTCCGATGCTCTATGAAATTTTTTCTCCAAAACCATATCTTGAACCAGGATCACTTCAACCCCATCGAACATGGCAAAATCAATAGTCATTTTGAGCTTTCTTCCAAACTCCAAATAAGTACTTTGGATACCAGATCCCCCAATCGCCAATTCCAAAATATTTTGATGATTTGAAGCATAGAATTTCCCATTGATAAAATTCGTCAAATAAACAAACCCTTCACCAATGAAAAAATGATCAATTTCTCCATCTTTATCGAAAATCCCAACACCTCCCTCCAAAGTCCCAGCCACCAAGATTGGATTGTCATCATAGAATTCCAACTTGACCGATGTGATGAAAGATTTCGCAACTTTGAATACAAGTTTCTCTCCCTGTGGCAAAATAAGCGAAATTTCACCTTCCCAGGATCCACTGATGATATATAAACCTTTCTTGGTTTGTACAATCTCAAAGATTGAGATGGATTCCAGCCCAGTATCATATTTGACACCGGCAATTGATATATGAGTATCTTGGTCCTCATGCACTAAAGCGAGCTCACCATTTTGCATGATCCGCCCTTGGTATATTGGGTTGTGTGGTGTGACTATGTCATTTTGGCATATTCTATATTTCGATAATATCCAAAGATCACCATCAATACGTTTAACGTCCAAGAGTTGATCATTTTCAGCGAAGCCATCAAAGAAACAAAATTTTTCACGTGAGTTATAAAAATCAAGAGAAAGAGAGCTATTGTTAACAACAGCAAGCTCTTTAGTTACTTCGTCAACCAGGAAAAATTTTGGAGAGGGAAGTGATCTTTGGTAAGCCTGACCACCCATAATGAATGTAAGTTCTTTGATCTCCTGAATGATTTCAATTGCAAAGCATGTATCATGATTAATTTTGAATATTATAGACCTATCATTCAATTTGGCAAAATAAACATTTTGTTTCATTTCCAATAAGAAAGACATCTTTTTCAACTGATCACCCAAAACTTTCTCAATCGTCCATTTCTCAATCAAAACGCTGGATAATTTGTGATGTTCGTTAGAAAATCCTCTCTCAATTTCATAAACAACATTCATGATATGCACATCACCATTTTTCTCAACAATTAAATGTGAATCTTGTTCATACTTTGCCACACAGCTGACATCCCATCTCTTCCCATCAATCAACAACCGGGCATAGGTCCCCGTTTTTTGATTGTTTTCACATTCAACTTCACCGTGTGAAATTGTACAATCGTCAGATTTCCGGATGATGTGGTGATATGGAGAACAGTAGAGATATATGGCTTTCTTACCGAAAAGAACCGATCCTAAAACCGGATCATTTGATGTGATTGGTGCTAATGGTTCAGGTAGTGCACCCATGAATGGCAATGTTTCATTCTTTCCACGTAGGGCATGACCCCATTTATTCTCCTCTAAAGGTTGAACCTGGAAATAATACTTGTCATTCTCATCCTTAGATACAATTGTGTAGACAATGCGTCCTGCTGACTTGGGCCGAATATCCCAGCTCAATTCTTGAATATCTTCTTCAAAGTGATACATTGGAGTTATATCTGGTTTTGCAAAGAATTTCAATCCAGAATTATCTGTACTTGAACACCCTGGTTCAAGCTGTTTAAATAAGAAATAGTCATTCGTTTGGGAATAAACAGCGAAGGAAGTATGAGTAGGCTCATGTTTCAAAGATCCAGGTGCCATAAAGTAATTCTTCCCCTGGATGCTCATTGAGAATTCATCCACAACATAATGATTATTTATGCTTTCGAATGCGAAAATTTGTAAAAGCAGGTTATGAGTATTGATGATCAGCCAGTCCAGTGCACCACAGCCAGCTTTAATATTCTCTATATCTCTAATCTCATCAGTGAATTTGATTGTTTTAATTGTTTCAAGTGTGTCATCTTGTAATATTCTGTTGATCTGTAATTCATTGGTTAAAGCGACAACCAAAAGCTCCTCTTCCTCTTCGACCAGCTTGACTTTCAAGGCCTTGACAAACCCACCGAGGACTCTATCAATCATTGATCTTCATTGATTTGAAACCAAGGAGGAAACAATATGATCCGAAGTGTTTCTCTTATTGTCCCGGTTGCCTCATCTCAGCAATTCGCGAAAACATAAGCATAAAGTTTCACCTTTTTGTATACAAATCGTCAGCATTTTCGCTTTCCAATTCTCTTCAACATGGCGGACAACGACAGTTGGATCTATCAAGATGAGGCAAACAAAATCGTTGCTCCATGGGGCTTGGATAGCATGTGGTCCATTAAAGACAAATTGCTGCAAGAAGTTGATACATTCTTGAAAGCTTTACCTGAACCTATAAACTATTCACTAGCTGCCCAGATCATCGCAAATGAATGTGAATATAGGTTTTCCCTTTTCAAGAATCCAAACTACCGCAGTGTATTTGACAGTGTTTCTCAAGGTCAACTTCCCAGGTTTTAAATCTTCCGACAAAATACACTCAGAAACTGATTTGAAAACATTCTTTTTCACTCTAGATGAAACTCCAACCACTTTGCTTCGAAAAGCCAATGATCTCTTGCATCAATTAGCACGCTTCAGATGTATTTAGCACAACACTCAATTCCGAAAACTCATCAATTTTATTACCAACAACTACTTATTATTAAATGAATTCCCAATTGACGTTATTTTCTCCCATATTATGGTGAGTAAATGCCTAGAATCTTTACACTTACACGAATGTTTTACACAAACCACCAAGTTCTATATCAGTAAATAGAATTTAAACGACTTGTTATTTGAACTTCACCGCTTGGCTGCTAGACAGAAGAAGAGATTTTTCAAAAGTAGAAACAACAATAATTCCACAGTCTCTCCAGTTACACCTGTTCGTGAGAACACTGAAATTGAAACAGCAAGCAACACCAAGATGAAGCTCAGTGTTAAATAATATTTTCATGCAACCCTTCTCTTTAAAACTTCCTTTCATCAGAACCATCTCTTTTGAATTTGAATCATCAGACACTATTGATAGTGTCATGTTGAAAATCCAAGAAGAAATGGATACCTCAGTTTCTATATAACCTTTAGTAACAGCTGGAGGTAAACCAATAGATTATCACACTACGTTATTGATCAAAACATTCACAGGGGATCCACTAGTTTTGTGCTTATGAGAATTAGTACTTAAGCGCTGCTATTTCTGTGAATCATCCATTTGCCGTGAATGTACAAACACATGTTATTCCTATGATTATATCGATAAATATTAGGTACTTCCAGGAATGCAAGAAATATTAAAGTTGTAAAGTAGCAAGATATACATTGCGAGATATCATTGAATTCAAACAGACATATCGAGTATCGAAAGGATGAGGATGTTTTCCCTTTATACTTTCCACAACTTGACATGCTGCATCTTGGTTGAACACCTATTGCATTACCGGCCCTGTCCATAGATCTCAGCCATGGAATGTATGGAGATCCAATGAGATGGGGCAATTAATGCCATGAGAAGCCCCACGCGCAGGCCACAGGAGGCACAAGAATACGCTGAATTTGATGAGCGAGTACATAGATCTCTTGTTGCAAAATAATAAAAACAACCGTAAAAACGTATCAATCTCAAGATCTCCTGTTGTATAGCAGTCCTTTCGTTAAAACTTGCAGTGCACCATTTTCATTTTCATTTATTTGTAGTTTATAGACGGCTGCCATCCTGTAAGTGTCAATAAGCATTAAAATTCACCGCGTTTTCTTTGTAAGCCAATGAGACCACAATGGCCATTAGACCACTGGACCATTATGAGCCCACTGAGAAACCAGTGCACCAGCCAAGGATTGCTACTGTATCCTCCAGCACCAGTCCTCCGAGGCTCGTCCAGTGGAGCCTCTTCAGTCGCACCGTTTCGTAGGGGCTCCTTCGAAGCTTTGGCTGTCTGGATTCCCGTTTTTTGCTGCACAGGCCCGCGTCCACCTCCTTCTCTGCCTAGAAACGCACTGTCTGCCTAGGACTCTAGGCAGAACCCTAGGCAGAGTCCTCCGCCTAGAGTCGCGTCCCGCACGACGCGACACGTAAAAAACGCCAGAACTTTTACTACAATAAGAAAAGTGCAGAAAGCCCTTCGAAGTGAAAAATCGATGAAATTATAAGCGTTGAGCCCTTTGGAAACACACAGAGGTCCTGATTACCTGATGGAGAAGTAGAGCTCTTCACGAAAAGCGCGTTTGTCAAAGTAGGCACATCACACATCAAAGAAACTCAAAGGGCTCATTTATTCCACTTGTATTTATACATTTGACTTCCCAGACGAACTCTACTCATCAAAACCACATCAATAAGATCAAGACAGACATACAAATTCTCTCTCACACATTCATTCGTTATAACAGTTCATTCTTTTATAAGACCACTATACATATAATATATCGTTTCAGGGAAAGTTCATGTTTGAAAAGCTTTAATACCCATCTCTAATATCTCTAATACAAATCCATCTACTTCAAATATATTTCATACATATCCATTCACCATGTCTTCATCTTCATCTTCAGTTTGGACTCCAAAAGTGCAAAGATTAGGTCCTCCAAAACATGTTAGACCAATCCCATACCATCCAACTTTGGAACTATTGGAAATTGAAGCCAATAAAAAATGTACCCAAGACTATGATCAAGATATAACAAATTATCTATCCCTTGTGGAGAGTAATTCTATCATCAACTGCTCCATGATAGATTTACAACCAGAAATCCAGTGGTACATGAGACCTTACTTACTAGATTTCATTGTGGAAATTCATCAATCTTTCAGATTACACCCTCAAACATTATTCCTCGCCATAAACATCATTGATAAATACTGCTCCAAAAGAGTCGTTTTCAAGAGACATTATCAACTGGTTGGCTGTACTGCACTTTGGGTTGCTGCTAAATACGAAGATAAAAAATCAAGAGTTCCAACCCTAAAAGAATTGACAATAATGTGCAGAAATGTTTATGACCAAGAAATGTTTGTTCAAATGGAAAGACATATCCTATCAACTTTGGAATGGTGTTTAACTCATACTTCGCTAGAAGATTGTTTGCAAATATCATTGAAAAACTCCATCAATTTCATTTCATCCACTCCAAAGAAATTCATAAATAATAGATTCATCTCACCAGTTGATCAACTTGATAAAATAACCACACTGACAAGATTCTTCTGTGAAGTTTCATTATACGAGAGAAACTACTTACAATTCCCTCCTTCGATCATTGCCATCACTTCGCATCTCTTGTCAAGTAATATGATGGATTCCAATTCTGCATTAGAGGCTTTTAAGAAATCGATAACGGATTTTTATTCAAATGAGATTAGTGATGATGAAACATTTGATGAAGATTTGGAAAATTCATATCCAAATATTATCAAACCATTCTTATCTGGATTCTCTGATGAGACTTTGATCCAAATTCGTCAATTGACAATCTTATTAATAAACTCTTTCAAAAATTTATCACAGGCTTTGATAAATAAATATAAAGATCAAGAGTTTGATTGTATCGAGCTAGTTTCAAATTTTCTTTCCAAATACCAACCTCTAACTAATCAAATCCCAACTTCGATCTCGTCAATCGAAGAATATCAAATCCCAACACAATTGATCTCAATAACTGATATATTCCTAGGCTTCAACTCACAATCATCCACATCAACAACAACTTCAAGATATCAACAACAACAACAATCTCCTCTCCAATCCCAATTCGCCTCATTACCAATCCCACCACCTTTCGGCACCTTCCAATCACCATTAACACCTCCTTCGGCATCATCAACAATGTCCTCCGTTTTCAGCAATGAGCATGCCCTATATAACAATTTCTCATCGACTTCATTGGCAAATACTCCAACCACCTCACCAATTGAAACTTCAATGTATACACAGGGCCAAAATAACAGTTTTATGAAAATTAAAAATGAAAGCCATGGGATCAAAAGACAAAGAGGCGTTTATCATCATCATGAAGAGGAAAATGGAAGTTCTCCACTGGCGCAAAGATCACAGAATAAAATGAATGTTGTGATATGATGGTCTCGGTATCGTCTTGTTTATGTCTTTATGAATTGTTGTTATGAGTCTCCCTTTTGATTTCTTTGATAGAATAGTTTTATAGAACTAGTTTTAATGAATTTTTGCATCACTATTACCCAAGCAGTAATACAGATTAGAAGTACTTTTCTCTACAATTGTCAAATCTATCATTACAGTCATTATATTAGTTACTATGTTTGTGATTCGTCATCACTATTATCAGGAGTCATTAATCTTTCTCCTTGTCTATTTGTCTTCCTCTTCTCCCCTTCCCCCAGGTTTTGTTTTGGCTTTTCATTACCAATTGTAATCGATCCATCGTCTTCATCTGATCCACCAATAGACTTATTGGAATCATACCCCCCATCACTTGTATACATTCTCTTCAAGTTGGCCTTGAGACGTGATCCTGTAGATGTTATTCTTCTTTTGGAAATGTTGACCCAGTATTTATCATCATCAAAGTGTTGTTGTTGCTGTTGTTGCTCTTCAATATACGTGTCTCTAGTGATGACAACGTAAATTAAGACACAAATCAAAATTAAAATGTTGATAAAACTGAAAATTTTTTGTAATTTCAAATCTCCAGCTAATAAATCAATCTTCAAGTTGGCATCTCTTAATAAATTTTCATGTTTTAATCTTTGCAAAGTCAACAAATCATCTGTTTCATGCTGGAAAGATTGATACAACTTGGACAAGTTTTCCAATTGGTTATATATGGATGAATTAAAAGTATCAATCAATTCATCAAACTTCAAAGATTGTCTTTTTTCTAAATTGGAAAAAGCTGTTGACAATAATTTACTCTGCTCTTCAATATATAACACTGATAACGTTGCATTTGATTCCAATAACGATATTCTCTTCATAATGTTTTTATATATTGATTCTTGAGTTCCTGTATTTTGGGTATTGGAAGATTGTTGTGATTGAATAGCCTGTACTGTATGATTATAATTCTTACTCGAATCGGTCGGTTGACATTTATAATCATTCTTCATTTCAAACAATGTATCAAAACTCAATTGAGGCAGTGAAACGGGACAGTCATAATTCAATTCATATCTAGTCAAATTTGTTAGATTTTTTTGCATATCCTTGATCGATCTATTAACGGTTTGATTTGTCAAGATACATTCCTCTATATCACTATGATTTAATTTTTGAACCAAATCATCAACAATTTCTTGTTCAATTTGCTGTTGCTTTTGCTGTTGAGAAATTTCAGCTTTAACATGTACACTTTCTCTTTCTTTTGATTTGGATTTTTGTAAAGCTTCCTCCTGCTTATATTCTTGCATCATGGTTCTACCATGAACTCTAACCACTGATAAAGGACAATAAAATTCATGACCATAATGTTCCAAAATCTCAACCCTAAAATATTTAGCCCATATCATTGGATTTTCAATGGTAAAGGTTTGGAAATCACGAATGTCTTTAGCATTGAATTGACCTAGGATTTTCCATCCATTTTGTTGAACTGGGAAAGTTTCACTAACAGAAATTTGGATTTTTTTGAAAGTTGAAGAGAAAAATTCAAAATTCCCCATAACAACACTATCAACAAGAATATCTTGACATAACTCAATCACAACAAATTTGTTTTGTGCAGAACAGGGGTTTAAAAGATATGACTCTTTATCCTCAAACAAGATTGATGTAGCACCTTTAGCCTCTGAATTTGTCTTAACAATAGTAGCAGCACAATCAAATGAGGCAAAATTAAATTTATCCTTGTATAATTTCCCCTCTGGTTCAACTGAAGCTGCTCCTTCGAAAAAGTTTGAGATATCTATTTCCATTTCCTCTCCTATAGAGTCCTTGAATGGTGTTTTTGGCGCACGATTGGGAATATTCTCCAAGTCTTTTTGTTGTTGTTGATTCGAATCAACTCCTTTCTTCTTTTTCCATTCTTCAAATGAAAGGAAACGATCGTTTTCCTCGGATTGGAACTCCTTCATTTCATCAACTGATTCATTTGAGTTGATAAGACTAGCCACTGTTTCATTCAAATGAGCCTGTATTGGCAGTGAAGAGGATTGTAATAATGAGATGGTTGAACTTGACGACAATGATTGATACTGGTTCGTCACTTCCTCAACCAACGCACTGGAATTCAGAGGATCATCACTTGTGTGGGAACTATAAGACATTGACAAGGACGGAAGTTCAAGAGGCCTATCCAGTGAAGAAGTTTCCAATATGCCTGGTGTCGGTGTGATTGATTGTGTATGCACCATTTGATTTGTTGTCTGGGATAATTCTGACGAGAATTGTAGTTCTTGTGAAATGCGTGCTTCCTCATTGTACGTTGGTACTGATATTGGCTTCGATGACGGTGATGACACCTTGGGTACTTTGGAGGACAGCAGTTTGATTGAAGATGATTGAATTGGTGGAATTGGATCATCGTTAGCTCTTGTGTGAGCTGAAGCATCTCTGAAAATCCTACTACCAGCTTGCTCTTGCTCATGGGATATACTCTTTGTCGCAGCTAGGTGAGAAGTTAACGGTAGTACAGGAATTGGAACTGTGATTTTTCTCGTGACGGTTTGAACCATAGTCTCATCATTATTAGCTGAAATGCTCTCTTCTGACAAGGGTTCTATGGACAAACAGACGCCCAGAAGCCGTAGGAAAAGCGCTAGCAAAAAGAATGTCTTCATTGGTTGGTTGTGCCTATTGGTTGCCTCTGTTAGGAAGTACCAGGCTTATTGTTGGCTCCGAGTACTAATAAAGCTGGTTATTAAAGTGAAATAGCGCTAAAATCATAGTACGAGCTTAGAAAGAATAATCACCATCCGGAATGGACCACATAACGTGATGATCCAATTCAAACAGCTTCAAGACGCCATCATTTTTGATTGGAACTAGCTGAAACTATGACAGTAAGATCCGCAGTGTCTCAAATAGTATACCCACCAATTGTTATTGATCTAAACCCATTATAACCTTTAAAACTACTGGATAACACAATTCCACTATCTAGAAAATGATGAGAAATAGTCCCAAAGAAAAAAATATCCATATTTAGTGATCCTGAGTCACATGACTTATCAATAAGCACGTGACCATAGCCCCAGACCTCTAAATCACAGACCCCTAGACCGCACTCTTTTCCCTCCCCCAGACTAGCCCCCTGCTCCCAGTCCAATGAATGACACTTGGCCTGTTGGAGATCCTGGCCAGACCTTTTTCTTTACACGGATGTTCAATGGTTAATCCGTCAGAAACATCAAAACATATCGACAAAGGAACCAGCTCAGGTCATTTCTGGATAAACCATAACAAATAAATAGCTACCACATTCCCATTCCCATTCTTTCTTTCGCACACAAACTAATTTGAACTATCATCCCTTCTTTTGAAAAAATTCCACAAGCACCGCCAGAATCACTCCCAAATGATCAGAACTATCAGACCGGCCAATATAATACTGATTCGTCCAGGAATCACCACGAAAAGATTTATAACAACTTCCGAATCACAAGTCAAAGATTTGGAGCAAGCTGTTCTATTGGGCGGCCATGTCTCGCATCATAACAATCCATCTTTGTACAATCCAAGACCAGGGGACAAAGATCAAGATTTTAGACTATTGGATGAAAGTATAAGAAGAGCCGAATATCTAAGTAAAGATTTCAAAGATGTTAACAAAATTTCTAAATTACCTCCAAATTTCGCCCCAAATCAACAGATCCAACTGAATCAAGGCGGTGATTTCTCCAAGATATTGAACCATTTCCAAGCTCCAATCAGATATGCGTTTGCCTATGGGTCTGGTGTGTTTTCTCAAGGTTATTCCTCACCAGATACTCAAACCGATCTAATCTTTGCCGTTACATATCCTGAACACTGGCATTCGATCAATATGAGACAAAACAAAGATCATTATTCAGGCTTAAGATATTTTGGCTCAAGTGCCGTGGCGAAGTTTCAAGAAGTTGGTGCTGGTGTTTATTTCAATCCATATGTTGAAATTGATGGGAAATTAGTGAAATATGGAGTTGTATCAATGGACACATTAGTCAAAGATCTTGCCCAATGGAACTCTTTTTATCTTGCTGGAAGATTACAAAAACCTGTCAATATCATAAAAGATGATCCTATTGTTAGATTTTGGAATCAACAAAATTTAAGGGCCGCTGCTACGTTAGCCTATGAGAATTTAACCAAGAATGAAGAATTTGATGAATTCAAATTTTATGAAAACATAACTTCATTGAGTTATAAAGGTGATATCAGATATAAATTAGGTGCTGAAAATCCATTGAAGATTAAAAAAATCGTGGAGAATAATTTTGAACATTTCCAAACCTATTATTCCCCAATAATGAAAGAAGTGATTGGACAAAACCATTTTGTATTACCTCCTGGCTTCACTCAAGAAAATGCCAACAAAAAATTGGAAGAGATCATTTTCAAATCTTCCACTGCTCAAACTGTTAAAGGATTGTTTACCGCTGGAATCAATAAATCCATCAAGTATGCCTGGGCTAAAAAGATGAAATCAAGGGGCAAATAATCGATATAGAATCACAATATTTATTAATGAAATTAAATATATAAAGCTATGATTATATTGAATTATTGTAGAAGACTACTAGATATTGTTCTAAGTTAAAAACCGTTGGCCATGACAGAAATACAATTTTTTTTACCTGTTAACTCCAAGAACAAAAAACTAAATCTTTACCTTAGACTATTACAAGAAAAGCCAACGCAAAAAAGTGACCATCATGGCACAAGTACTCGACCAAGTGAAAGAGAACCTACTGTTCTATAATCTATGGACCAATGTCTCAGAAATTCAACTACCACAAGGCCCTGTGTTGAGAGGTATTCCAAAGGAAAAATTGATCGCTGACGAAGAGACTATGAACGACTCTTTTGAAATCGTATACCCTAGAAGATTGAAATCAGAAGTCACACCAAGACAATTAGAAACAGTATTTAAAGAGTTGAGTGATGCTTTGGGAACAAGACCAAAGAGAATGATCATTGGGATTGTAAATGATGACAGTACGGTTGTTTATTATTTTGTTCATGATGGGGTTTACAAACCAAAGAAGAATTAAGCTGACAACCTTAGACTGGACTCTAGTGTTGAATAAGGGCTAGGTCCAGATAACATCATATACAAGAAGTTATTACAACAACAAGTCAAGAAAGGTGGTATGGTTTATCAAAGATCAACCACAAATCGAGAAAGGTGGCATACCTAAATCGAGCAACCTCGATGAATCATGAAGTTCATTGCTTCAATCTTGTTACATGATCCGTACCCTCGAGAGAATGAAGCTGTTGGTTTAAGACAATTGGAGAAAAGGTACTCCAATTTCAGAAATGACTCCAGAATTCTCTCAATGAAGCTTAAGAGCTTCTGGAACTTGATCAAGTGATTCGGGTTTTCAATTATATTATATAAATTTTGTGAAAAGTTATGGATTCCGTATGTTTTCATTTTGATGTTTCTCTTTGAATTATGAAAACAGGCAGGGCAAGATATGAAATTATGTATTTCAGATCTCTCACAAAAAGACAAACACGCTTTTGATTTGCCTCAAAGCTCTACACATAGGGCAAGATTACATATCAAATATCAGTCTCATTTCCATATTATTCTTCGTATCAACTATACATTAGATTCAAAACAAAGCATACCTTATCGAATTTAGCAAGTTTGGAGATTCACCAAATGTAGGAGGCTCAATAACAACGCCATTCAATGTGGATTCAATTTCAATGAGGTTACTTGTTTTGGTCTCCAGGAACCCTGGTGCAAATTTCAGTAGGAAATTTGTTAGGAACTGATCTGGTAGACTTGCGTGGGTTTGTATGTATAAGTGGGCAAGTAATAACAAATCACTCGACGAGATTGAATCACCAAATAAGTTTTTGCTCTGGTGAGTATTCAATTCTTTTTGTAAATTGATTATAGTTTCAATCAACGATTGGAAACTTGTCAAACATCTCATATTACTGACAGAGTTCTTGATCACCAACTTATCTTCAATCATTGACTCGTGTTTCAGCTGTTGGACTTTACTCACCGTAGGGACATTTTGTAGCATTTCCTGCTCAACTTGTGTCTTGTCCTCCACTGTCAATCCTATACGGGAACAGTTTGTCTTTGCAAGCGATCTATAATGTAGTGGGGTGTTATATTGCATTGGGAATGGAAGATATTTCTTAAATATTGATCTCGAATACTGTTCATAGTTGTCCTTGTTCAAAAACAGGACATAATCTGTAATTATTTGAAACTTATCGTGAATGTATAATAATGTCCCATGATTCAATGCTTTTTGCTCCTTGTTTAAAAAACTGTCCAGTTCGTAGCCTTGATCTCCCAAGTATCGTATGATATCCAAGATCCCATCATATTGTTCACCATCATCAACTTTCAAACATGGCAGCTTACCTGATTTCGAGATATCAGTATTGGAGGATGTAATCACTTTGAATTGATCTTTTGGAACTTTTAAAGCCATGTACCATAACGTAGCCAGACAATCCGCATCCACAATGGATATCTCCTCGGGTGTGCCCTAAATATGAAGCTCCATAGCACACTCAAACTTTCAAGAGGGAGAAACTATTAGTATAAATGGTTTAAATTTGGTTTGAAATGCTTATACGCTTTTTTGCTTCAATTCCGGTGATTCCAGGTCGGAAGTCTTACCATTTTTCACGAATTTTTGAAGAGTAAACAGAAAAATCAAATGCCAAAACTAACAACATTTTACACATTGTTGAATTTTCACAATTGTATCTTTATTCCTATTTGTTTGGATTCTTCTTTATTTAACTTTTACCTTTCTCAATTTATCAGCAACTCCTTGATATCACTAGGATTTCTGAACTTTGTTAATTATTTGCCACAAAACAAAAAAAATTAACTATTTTGAACTATTAAATGTCCACTGTAGGTACACCTGATATTGAACCCACACCAGAAGTGGGATCAGCTCATATCCCATCCGCTACAACCAGTACTGTTGTCTTGAAGAACAAGAAGAGAAGGCTCGCATCTGATGTTATTGGTCAATTGGAGGATAAATTGAAAGAAGATGATCGTGATATTGAAACATGGTTGGAACTCATTTCCAAAATTGAGGCAAAGGATAAAACTGAACAAGTTCGTGAGATTTATGAATCTTTTTTGAAAAAATTCCCATTCATGGCCAAACAATGGATTTCATATTTAAGCTATGAATTAAATCGTGGTGAATATGATAAAGTTGAAGCAATTTTACAGAAAAGTGTTCAAAAAGTTCCAAGTGTTGAATTATGGAAAACTTATGTGAATTATATCAGACGGAAAAACAATTTGATCACAGGTGGAGAAGAGGCAAGAAGAGTCATTTTCCAAGCTTATGATGTTGCTGTTAGTAAAGTTGGGTTTGATCCTGAAGCTGGTAGCTTATGGGAAGAATATTTTAGTTTTATTGAAGATTGGAAACCGATTAGTTCATGGGATGGTCAACAAAAGATGGATTTGAAAAGAAAAGTGTTTAAAAAGGCATTGAATGTTCCATTGAACAATTTAGAAACTTTATGGGCCGCTTACACTGCATTTGAAAATGATTTAAGTACCACCACTGCTAGAAAATTCATTAGTGAGAGTAGTGGTGCATATATGGATGCTAGATCATGGTATAAAGAATGGTGTAATGTTACATCGGGGTTGTTGAGAGATGATTCATATATTCCAAGACATGATCAATATGATGCTGAACAACTACAGAAATGGCTTGCATGGATCAATTGGGAGAAATCCAACAAGTTAGAATTGGAACCAAATGTATTGATTGATAGGGTGGAGTATGTTTTCAAGCAAGCTGTTCAATATTTAACTTTTTATCCTGACTTATGGTTTGAATATGCCAATTTTTACAAAGAGAATGAAACGACATATTCCAATTCAAATGTTCAAGAATTGTTGAATGAAAGTATTTTGGTTAATCCATATTCATTTGGCCTGAATTTCAGATTGATTGAATCTTATGAATTAGAGAATAATGTTCCATTGGTGTCTAAAAAATTCAGTACGTTAATCGAAAACTTAACCCAATTACACGATAAAAAAACCATTGATATGGAGGAATTGAAAATTGAAGCCATTGGTGAAGATCCTGTTAATGGAGATGGTGAAGTTAGACCAAGATCTTCAGAGGAGAAAGATTCGATTGTTTTGGCGAATAAAGAGATCCAACTGAAATTGAAAGATTTATCCGAGTTATCCAAGGCTATCACGTTGACTTATTGTCAGTATGTTAAATCCACCAAAAGATTACAAGGAATGAAAGAAGCCAGACAAATTTTTTCATTATGTCGTGCTTCTAAAAAGACATTAACACATCATATTTTCGTCGAGGTGGCTAATATTGAATATGTTGCAGTTAGTGCGAAAATAGCCATTAAAGTTTTCGAATTGGGATTAAAATCACAATTTTTCGGTAATGATGGAGAATATATTTATAAATACTTGAAATTTTTGATCAAGATTAATGATGATACGAATTCAAGATCGTTATTTGAAACTACAATCAATTCCAAAAAGAGTATAATCGAGGAGAGATGGTTAAAGCAAATCTTCAAGATATTTATGAGATATGAGATGAATTTCGGTCAGTTGTCTAGTGTCGAGAAGCTAGAGAAGAAATATAGTGAGATTTTCCCTGCGGAAAACAAGATCCTGGTGTTTGCTGATCGGTATTCCTTTGCAGATTTGGTTGATGGTAATGATGATGATGATTTAGTTCGGTTTAATGATTTGAAGCATTCAGAATTGGTCAGAAGGTTGAATGCATCAAGTAAGAGAAAATTGGCAGTGGAGTCAACAGATGAGCATGGTTCTAATAAGAAGCAGCAACTAGCCAGTATTGGCGATGGAGAAGATGGGACCAATTATGGCTCATCAAATGGTGGAGATTCCAGTGGGTTTGAGAGTCATAGCCAAACGAACAACGAGGATGAAGATGGAGAAGACGACGATGAGCACAACAACAAGATCAAGCAGTACGTGACAGACGAAGTGTACAACCTACTCAGAGTCCTCCCGAACAACACCTATTTCCAGCAGCCAGTCGTCAACAACTCCAAACTCATCGCGCTGCTGAAGAGTGTGGATTGAACTTCCGCATTGGGAATAAAAGTCCCCGAGGGGGGGTCTCGAAGATGGAGAAAAGATCAACCAGACAACGAGGCAGAACTGGATTCTATAGCGATGTGAAATAGACGTGAATCGATGCTGTTTGATGCTGTTTGGTGTAGTGGTGTAGTGCTGTGTTCTCGCGGTGGTGATAAGAAGCGGTAATCGAGAGCGCTGATAAGAGGCCGGAGCTGTCAAGAAGCCCCGAGTGAATTAAGTGAAGCAGCTTCCGATATCTCTATCTCCAAACATAACCTTGTATTAATACTGATACTCCTGACATTTTTAACCACATTTGTACCATAAAAGAAGCCCCAGTGCCAGCATGAGCTCAACAGTCACGGAGTCAGCAATAACAACTGGTCTGGCACATATGGCTTCTCAGGATCCTCCATCAAAGACGCCAGGGATCAAGCCAAAGAACCAAAAATCAAGAACCGGTTGTCTAACTTGTAAGAAAAAAAGATTGAAATGCGATGAAACAAAACCAAGTTGTAATAATTGCGTTAAGAAGAATATCGAATGTGGTGGGTATTCTACAAACTTCAAATGGAAGAGTTTTGAAGAAACTTCAACCTCGTTCAAGATCAAGAAGCAAGCCACCGCTTCAACATCATTTGCATCGTCTAACAAACAGCACACAAAACAACAAACAGCTCCAAGAGCAACTTCCACCACTCCAATAGCATCTGTATTCACATCAAACTCACTGAAACCCACACCGCCCAAACCTATCCATTCATCTGTCCCACCATCAAACGCATCTGTATCTTCCATCTCCAAGAAAAATGATAAACAAGCCAAACGTACAGAAGCCATGAGCAAATCCATGAAGAGGGCTCTTTCCCTTCCAGAGGCAAACATCTTCCAAAGCGCAATGCAACAGGCTTCCATCTCAATTGCTGGTAAGACTTTCCAAGAATTAGCCAGACAGAACGAATTAATGGTTCAGGGGAAGAACCCAAATTCAAGACCTTTTGATTATAGCGGGACTCCATCAACTGGATCGTCAAATAGAAACTCAACAACTCCAGAACCTGTAACGACTCTGAGCCATATCAAAAAAGAACCACCAACGTCTGCAACTTTGTTAGAACTCCCCTCACTACATGAACAATTCCAATACAATTTGGGGTCTCCAGGGATGCTATTCAACAAGAGATCTCTATCGGTTTCTGCCGGTCATAATCCAGGTCTTTCAAGCTTATCAAACAACACCGCCATGCAAGTACCATCTCCTGGGTTTTCTGGGAATTCTCCTTCGTTCTCTACATTGGTGAAGGCTTTCACTGATTTTGATTCCATGAATATCCCATCTCCTTCAAACATTGATTTGACTCCCAAGATTGAAGAAGCCATCACTGACGATGAAGAGTTGAGCCCGCTGGATGAAAATAACGGAGGGAAAATCCCCGTTAGAAGAGCAAATTCCTTGGATTCTGTATTTGCTGGAAATTCAAATAACAACTTCCCTCGTCATAACGATCTTTCACAATTCCATAATAATCATGGGTTGAAAAATGGTGACTTGAAAATTCCCACAAGTTTCTTATTATCAAATAATTTAAATGGAGAATTTGAAATCATAGCCAAGGGGTTCCATAATTTCACTTCACCAATCATGACTGTTAAAACATATGCTGAAAACCCATGGCAAAAATACATTTGGCCCATGGCGCTAGAAAACTCTGCACTTTTCAAAGCTGTTGCATCAATGACTCTAACACATTTAGGTAAAAATGATGTTGAAATGAAGAAGAAAAGTTTGGCATATATGAAACAAGCCATTAATGAATTAGCCGATGGTTTAACAAACGGGTCCATAAGTGACGAAGCCGCCCTAGCGACTTGTTTTTCATTAACCGTGAGTGAATCATGGCATACACAAATCACAACTGGTATTGCACATTTAAGAGGTGCCAAGGGGCTGATTCAAAAAATGTTGAGGTCAAAACAGTCCTTTTCACCATATTTCAAATGGCTATGTAACTCATTTGTATATCATGATGTATTGGCCAAGTTGGTTTCTTCAACTCTGATTGATTCAACAACCTACGATGAAGACAGTCCATTGGTTACAGAGTTGAAAAAATTTGATACTAGTGATAGGCTATTAAACGTTAATAAAGTATTACACGGAGAAGAGATGATGAATCATTTTTCAATGGAAGATATTGATCCTCTACTTGGCTGTTCAAGAGATTTATTCTTTATTATTGGTCGTGCTGCTACTTTGATCACAAAGTTTAAAACCACAAAGAAAACATTGGCTATGGTTTCGAATGCGGTTACTTTGAAAAATGAATTGACAGATTGGAGACCAAACATTGGGAACTTCAAAAGTACTGACCCATTCTGTGACACATCGTCTCTTGTTGCCACTGCAGAGTCTTATCGATACTCAACTCTGTTGTATCTTCATCAAGCAATTCCAGAGATCCCGTCTCAATCTTCAAAAGATCTTGCTGAGAAAGTTCTCATGTTGTTAGCATCAATTCCTACGGATTCCAGAACTGGTCTGTTACACATCTTCCCATTATTGGTTGCATCTTGTGAAGTGGACGCTCAGGAAGAAAGAGAATGGTGCATTGAACGTTGGCAAGTGCTATCAAGAATGATGTTGATCGGTAATATCGATCGTGCAATGGAGGTTGTTCGTGAAGTTTGGAGACGTAAAGATTCCACACTGGGGAAACGCGGTCGTAGTCCAGATGTAGACTGGGATGTCTTGGAACGGATTGAAGTGTTGACACAGAATAAAAAAGTCGATTTGGAAGCAAAGGGGATCAATAGTAGAACCCATTGGAGCACGGTTATGAAAGAATGGGGCTGGGAAGTTCTCCTGGGTTGAAGAGAATTTAACCGGTATGAGATATGAAACAAGTATTGTAGAATTGTGTTATTCAATGTTTAATATTTAATATTTAATATCAATCGAAGTGTCTATTGTAGATATCTGTAATATTTGAGACTTCTCTATATGTTGGTATTGACACGGAAAATCTGTCATATTTTCGATACTTCTACGTTGTGTAAACTTTTACAATATTAAGAGAACAAACATAAAACAACAACGCGATGTTTACTTTCGAAATATGAAAGATGGGAAAAATCTGAAGGTTAAGAAGTCGAAGAAGTTGAGATTCAAGAAACAGAAGTTGGTGTCAACCATCACCAGCTTGCCCTCTGGAGAGAAGCCAATGGATGACGATGGAGATGATAAAATTCCATGCCCACAAACATCAACGAGGCACAACCCCGATACAAAACCAAGTAGATCCGCTATGGATGAGTTTTTCGAATGGGGTCCTTCGATCAACGGCTATAGATTTATCGGAACACCGGGCTCTTCAACGCATTATGAGAAGAGAAACACCATTATAAACGAGTCTAAATCAAGTTATGATTGGTCGTATATGGAGATACCCAATTTCAAACAACGAGCTGATGATCCAATAGAAACCAAATATGGCGGGTCCAGCAATGGCGATAGTGTCACTGGATATGATGAATATATCAAAGGATGGCAACGTATCAAAAACGAAGGGTTAGGAGAAGTGATATTCCCATTACAACAAGAAGAGCTAAATATTGATTCACTAAGAATTTTTTATCAAGATGCGTCTGATGATTATGACAAAATATTGAAAAATGAACGGATCAATTGGCATCCTGATAAGATGATTAGAACGCTAAAGTTGGAACCTAAAGATGATGCTTATGAAGATATGGTTATGAGAATTACGAGGATGTTTCAGATCGTTAATGAATTATGGGAAGAATTACAGATCAAGAATAGACTCTAAGAAACTAATGCAATACGACTTATGTCAATAAACGAACATGTTTTATGCCCTGAGATTTTTGATGAATTGTATAGAGGTAAAGTTCAAAATTTGCACAGTTTAAACCCAACACAAGTGTATCTAGTTAAACTATAACATGAGATACTAGCAACGTAAAGCATCGACAGATAAATGATAAAATTGTTGTAGTTATGAATGGAGCCATTGCCAATTATAGAACCGCCAATTGGAGTGATTGCCAAAGTTGCCAAAGAGACGATCAAATAAGTTGTACTGAATCTTTTCCCAAATTCATCAGTTCTTGATATTTGTCCACAACAAACAGGTGCTAAAGATTGAATAGATCCTGAAAAAAACCCAAAAATTGCAGAGTATGCGTAAAGAATCTTCAAACTATATCCAAAAGGTAACCAAAGCACTAAAGAAACTAAAGTACATACACAAAGTGTCAAAATTGCAACGTTAAATCTCCCCAAAAATTTATCGGCAATATAACCCGGGATACAACGACCCAAGATCCCAGTGGTATTGACCACTGTGGGTAATAAGTACGATGTACTTTCACTAAAGCCTCTTTTGATTGCATACGATGGGAAATAGATCAAACCTGCAATTAAAGATGATTCAGATAATGCCACTCCCAGGGCACAGAATAAAAATTTCGGTTCAAATAAGGCCTTATAATCAAACGTATCTAGGAAATAGAGTCTGAAATACGTTTTCAATTTACCTTGTTGCTCCATAGGTTCATTCTCTCTATCTTCATCTTGTATAATTGGATCTCTTCCTTTACAAAACAATATGGAAACCACAAAGCAAAACATACAAATAAATGACAAGATTCTCAAAGCCCATTCAAAACCAACTTTTGGATACAAAGATCTCAACATCAATGGGAAAATTATCCCACCAATAGATCCACCAGTCGTTGCTATACTCGTTGCTGTACCTCTTTTCCTCTTGAAATAATGTGAAACAACACCAACAAGAGGACTCATCAACATACCTATCCCAACCCCATTGGCAACACCAAATGCCAAAACAAATTGATACACGGTTTTGGCATTCCCAGTGGCAAATAACCCTCCAGAGAACAAGATAGAACCGATAAACATTGGTGGTCTTGCACCGTTTCTATCGAAAAATGAACCGGAAAAGATACTTGAGCTGAAGGCTATAAAGGCATTTATCGAAAAGATCCAGGATACTGTACTTGCACCAACGTTTGCCAATTGATGTGAAGAAACATATGCTTCGATTGCTCCTGCAGCGTTGAACAATCCAAATACTGGTACAAGACCCATGAATGAACCGAAAACAACCAAGTATGCTTCTAGTCCACCTTCTGGGAATTCCAGATCTTCATCGATCAAAGAGACACTTTCATCATCAGCACCGATCTCTTGGATACCACGAGTATTCTCCTCAACGTCACGAATAGGCGACTGTGCTCTATTATCATGTAGTTTGAATCCTGATCCTATACCCAATTGGTGAGATGGCTCTGTCTCTTCATCAATGTTTTGGTCGGTCAGTTCAATCTCATCTTGTTGGAAATCCTTTTTCTTAAGCACTGGAACCGGAGCAGATAAAGGCATAACTCCAATAAAGACTTTGAACTGATATCAACCACTAAAGACTTCATATAAAGATACAGACGGTCGTTAAAGAAATAGTAATGAAACTCAGACACATGGAAAAGTTTTTTATCTTCGTTTCCAACAGTTGTGTATGTACGGAGTCTTATCCTGAGTCAGTGTGTCACTTGGTTCCTTTTCCAAACTTTTCGGCATCTCGCGGTGAGACATAAAGATCAAGCTCGATGTCTCTACAACACAAAAGTAATAGTATCAGTTCTTACAAAAGTATAATATAGCAAAAAATACATTCATTCTAGTCTATGTGATTATATTCGTTATTCGTCAGCTGGGGTCTTGACCAGGTTGTCCTCGTCTTTCGGTGTCTTGACCTCTTCCTCCACAGGACCTTGTTCTAATGGTTGTTCCTGATCTTTTGGCTCAGATACATCTTCAAATTTAATCTCGTCTTGGGTTGGCTCATTTGAGATGTTGTTGGTTGATTCATCATTTAGTTTTTGTTTCTTTACAATCTGATTATCTTCAGTAGGTAGATCCCCCTTCATCTGAGCAACAGTGGTAGGTGTATCAATCTCAGGTCTATCAGAAGCCTCTACCGTACCTTCTCTATCTTTGTTATTATCATCACCATCACCACCTTCATCCTCCTCCTCTTCCTCTTCCTCTTCCCCTTCTTCGCCCTCTTCACCTTGTCCATACTGCTCTTCATCATCCTCCACAAGATCTGCATCTGGTTGTTCAGGTGGGAACTCTTCAGTTCCATCATCGTTGTCCCATACGATATTGAATCTAGTGACTCTTGGTTTTTCAGCAAGAATATTTCTTGTGACATGCTCAACTTGGACTTTGTTTGGTGGATTTTCTCGTAATTCTTCCGAATCATATTCGTTATTCACATAATAACCAACCCTCACAAACTCTCTATCGGCGTAAGCACATGATAATAGTATAACGGTCACTGAAACCAATTCATTTGATGGAATTAATTCTGCTGATGGTGGGTCTGCAGTGAATAAAAATTTGTTAATACCAACTGGGACTGGTCCGACTAATATAGAGTCTAATTCTTGATCATGTTCGAGACTATTTCAAACAGTCAGTACTATATTCCCAGACAAACAAGGGAAGCCAGGAGAATACTCACGATCTTGATGATCCAACATATGTCAATTTCCATTCCAAATCATCCTTTAGTGGTTCTAAACATTCGAATGTGATTTCAAATTCATATGGGTCAGTGAACTTGGCTGGGTTGTTCAGCACATTGATTCCTAGTAGCGAGACAATTGACATCTTGTTTTTTCCCTATAATACTATCTAACTCGACAAAAACCGAATACCCTTTGATGAAAAGTTGATGAAGCCTGAAAGCTTTCATGAGACGCGTTCTGAATTTTAAATTTTTGATGTCTATTCGCGTTCCGGAAATTCGCGAAAATCTCGGGATGGATTATGTCAGCACTTAGTATAGACTTTAAAATTGTGTCTCACGACTTTCCGCGTTATCTGAAGTTTACAACTGATTTCAACGTTGCACAATATTGATAGTTGAATGAGATGTCCAGGGCTTTGAAAATCATATCAATCGATGCGTTCAATACACTGTTTGTTCCAAGGGCTCCTTTGATGAAGCAATATGTCGAGGTCGGCCAGAAGCATGGGTTAACTCTGACAGAGGAACAGTTATCTTCCAAATTTCCCCTAGGTAAGTATATCTGTGCATCCTCGGTATTCTATAATATACTAATTGAAAACACCAGCTTATAAACAATTGAGATCAGAATATCCAAACTATGGTAAGGCACAAAATTTGGATTACGAAGAATGGTGGGCTAAATTGATTAAGAATCTATATGCACCATCTCAAATTCCACAATCTTATATTACAGACCTGATGGTTCAGTTTTCAAGTGATCGTGGGTACGCAGGTTATGATGATGTCTCAAGATTCCTTGCCAAATATTCCCAAAGACCAGATGTCCTGTTCGTTGCTTCAAGTAATGGAGATCCAAGAGTGATTGAAGTATTGAAAAGCTTGGATCTTTTGAGACATTTCCATAAAGTATACTTATCGTACGACTTGGAGTTCAGTAAACCAAGCTTGGAGTTTTTCAATCACATCTCTCGAGATTTAGCTCAATCCATTGATAGCTTACAAGGTGTTGAACAAGAGAAAATTGTACAATCAATTTGGCATATCGGGGATGAATTACAAAACGATCTTGAAGGTGCGTATAATGCAGGCTGGAACAGTATACTCATTGATAGGAAACATGAGTTTGATACATTGTTGAAGAAAACAGATGAGGCAGATCTGGCTAAGATCAAACTTGACACTACAAAGACCTCCACCTCTAACGCATCTGGATATGAAAGGGACCAAGTGTTGCAAATTGATGAAAAGAAATTTGTCATTAATGATTTCTCACAGGTCTCTAAAATTGTTGGGTTGGATTGAACGGGGATTTGATTTGATTGGTACTTTTAGATCAGTGAGTTTATCCTGGTGATACGACCAGAGCTGAACTGGGAAATTTAGTGTGCTTCAACGGTGAATATTGGGTGTTGCAAATCGGCAATATATGGTGCTGCCTTGGAGAACTGAGACGGATACCAAAAACATTGCATTATCTAAGTGTGTGCATCTAAAGATCACGCATTTGTGTACAATAATACACCTGAATATAGTGGTACGGTTATGTCCAGGGTGCTGGGATGCGGACTTTCAACTATCTTAACAATGGGATATCGGCATAATCCTAAGGTAAAGCTACTTTAGTGAATAGAAACGGACAACTTTTCCTATTGGCAAGAATGAAAAATGGCAAAAGCGTGTATAGAGTGTACAATTATGGTATTTCTTTCTTTTAGTTTTCGAGTGTATGAGCTACTGAAACTATTTGTGCACAAGAGCACCAACGAATGGAGTGCTGATACGATATTGGAGGTACTAAATCAGAGTAAATTACATTTCAACTACGAAACAAACTCGAGTTTATTGGTTGTAAAAAGATGTGTAATTCATCTTATAATCGAAAACTTTGAACGGTTTTATGCCACAGAAAAGAAACTTTACGCCAATTTGCGCGAATTGGACGCAAAATTGCGCAAAGTGACTGCTAGCAGCTAGTTACCCGAATAGGAAGTAATGGCAGGGGTTTGCCAATGTCTACTATAGTCCACAATGTCTCTGTTTGAAACTGTTTCTTTGACTTTTGTTTGTTTGTTCATGAAGTAGACCCAAGGTGTAACCAAGGATTGCTACGATCCTCCTCCACTTCTATTGATCTCACTTGTCTCGTGATGTTCAGTGAGATTTCGATGGAATCTAGAATCGAATTTCTCTTGCGCAGATCCAACGGTTTAACCATAAATGGAAATCAAACTTGATAGCTATGTAACCAATGCAATTCATTTATCACGAATTTGGCAAAATTTGAGGTGTAGACACTGGACGGTCATTAGTTTGGGTATACACCATCATACATGAACCCATGGCTCATTTTACAAAAGATACATGAGTTTCATTACTGGGTTTGTGGGTTTCTAGGCAAAGTTCTGGACATTCGTGGTAATCCGGTTGATATATGTCTAGTAGTGAGCGTTAAGTCCAATAGGCTCAACGTAAACGGTATAGAGAAGCCGATTTTGAGCCCATTCTTCTCTGGTGAAAGAGCCGAAACATCACTCTCGAGTGAACCATAATATCCCGTCGTTTGCTCATACCCAAATTGATTTCCAATGTATCAACAAATTTCAATCTCAAAATCTCAGATAAAAATTTCTGATTGGAAATTTACATCGTCTCCTTACATATTGCGACATCCAACAAACAACAAACTCCTTTCAGTTTACAAAACGGACACATCTAGAGGCTGAGGATCCCTCAAGTTGCGCTTTAGACCATCCACGGTCGTGTCTACCATAATGACTACGGATCATCAACAGTCTGATTGAGATCAGTGTGGATCATTCAAGACATAATCTCAAGTCGAAACCACTATGAAACAAAGCACCGAATCAAGCTTCGGAGACTGGAGTCTAGTGCTTTTCCAAATCATGGATGTTACTCGTTATGGCTTAGATTATGCTGCTGCGTCTACTTTCTTGTTTTGAACCATCTCTACGGCACTTCCAAGAAATTTCTCATTATAAGGAGGGCTAAAAATGATGGTACGCGTGTCGAAGCAGCAGGTGGAAACTTCAGGAGAAACTAAGGCCGTCAAATATGATACATGAAACATAATATCACAACATGTAAACAAATGTTAGGAGGTCGTTCTTTACAGGTGAGATCTTCATCGTTTTTTTGATCCGTGGTGTAAAATTCTGTTGAAGAGTTGAATATATAAGGAAGTTGATATGCCTGAAAATCCTTAAATCATGGATCCTACCATAAACGCATTCAAGGTCAAATAATACCCACCACCACCTCATCATTCACTCCAACCTTCTCTTCATCACAACACATACACTCATTCATTTAAAAGTATGCGCTTCTCTCACTTAATATTAACAACCATCTTGAGTTCATTCACTGTTGGATTGTCATTAAACATATCAGATTCAAAATCCATCTGTAAAGCTGCTAGTAGTATAGCAGATGGTGCCTTACACTATTATGATGGTTCGGATTATGGTGGATCTGTTGGATGTTTCAAAGCTCCTTATTACTGGTGGGAATACGGTGTTGCATTTGGTTCATTGATCAAATATCAACATTTATGTGAAAACAACACCTATGAAGACTTGGTTTATACCGCATTGATATCACAAATGGGTGATAATCAAAATTATCAACCAACAAATCAATCGAATACGGAAGGTAATGATGATCAGGCAACTTGGGGGTTGACTGTCTTGGAAGCTGCTGAATATAGCTTTAAATCTCCAGAATCTGATGGTTATCCAAGTTGGACAAAATTAGCACAAAATGTTTTCGATTCAATTTATGAAAGGTGGGATGTTGATACTTGTCAAGGTGGATTAAGATGGCAATATAACGAGGATCGCAGTGGTTATAACTACAAAGCTACCATTGCCAATGCCAACCTGTTCCAAATCAGTGCTAGATTAGCCAGACTAACAGGGAACACCACCTATGCTGATGCTGCCGAGGAAATATATGATTGGATAATGGGTGTTGGTTTAGCATATGAAGGTGAATGGGGTACTGAAGTTTATGATGGTTCATATACGGATGATAACTGTACGGATGTTACAAAAGTATTGTGGACTTATAACTATGGTGTTATGTTATTGGGTACTGCCTATTTGTACGATGTTACCAATCATGAAACTTGGAAAGATCGTACCAGTAAGATTATTTCTGGTTCTCAAATTCTTTACAACAACACGGTTCTTTATGAAAGAGCATGTCAAACTTATGACATTTGTAACACAGATCAACGTGTTTTCAAAGCCATTTATGCTAGATATTTAGCTGCTGCTGCTAAAATCATTCCAGATTTGGAGGACACCGTCTCTGGATTGATCGAACCAAGTGCAAAAGCCGCTGCTAAATCATGCTCCGGTGGTAGTGATGGTGTCACATGTGGATTGAGCTGGAACGATGATGGATGGGATGGATATTATGGATTAGGTGAACAATTGAGTGCCTTGGAAATCATTCAAAACTTGTTGATTAGTGATAGAGATGGTCCAAAAAAGCATGACTGAAGATATTGCTTCGAATAAAAATATAAATAGTGTACTATAGATGGGTTTAATTAATTATAGAATTGTGTGTTTCCGGTATTCGAGATGTAGTATATTAGCTTAGTTTTCACGGTAAAGTCTGGAATCTGAAATTATCTGGAGATGCGGTAACGAATGGCTGAGCCAGGAGAACTAAAAGACACGATGGGATAAACAGAATATCAGCTACTAAACTTAGAGGTCTCTGGGGTCTCTGTATAGTGTTATTTGTACTAGGATTAATCACACGCTTTTAAATCCAACACCAAATCGCGTCCCAGGTCGCGACCTTCAAAGTCTTAAATTTCCGTACGTTTAGAAGTTAAACCCATCATCAAGATCAACAACAACTTGCAAAGAATCGTCAAGTCAAAATACAACAGTATGTTTCTACCTCTTTGATCTCAGACCTATACGGAATAGGGACAAGCTGGTCTGCTAGTCCTGGTAAGTCTTAGCTCATGAACACTGCCGTCAATTCCCAGCCTTTTCAATGCCCAGGAACTTGTTCCCTGAAGCTGAAAGATCCAAGACAATTTAACACGGGTATGGATTTTTCTATATTTACTTCTGAATTTCCCTTGACTCAACTTCCACCACGATGTCACTATAATTATTCAAGGCAGTCCATCTCATTTCTATCCTAAAAGTGCAAAAGAGATTGAGATCATGAAGAGTATAATACCCGTCATCTCATTATGGACCCTTTTAATATCGACAATCTCCGCAATAGACTTAGATATCACAAGCAAAGAGTCCATATGTGCGGCTGGTAACAAAACCGTTACAGGGTTGATGGATTATTACGATGGCGACAATTATGGTGGTGTCGTGGGGATGTTTCAACCTCCATATTTTTGGTGGCAGGCCGGACATGCCTTTGGTGGTGTTTTGGATTATTGGTACTATTGTGATGGTACAGAATGGGAAGATGTGCTCTATGAATCTTTAATTCATCAGGCTGGTGAAGACTGGGACTTCATCCCACAAAATCAATCCACAACTGAAGGTAATGATGATCAAGGGTTTTGGGGGATCCTTGTCTTGTCTGCTGCTGAAAAAAATTTCACTGCTCCCAAAGAAGACCATATCCCAGACTGGCTTGCGATGTCACAAGCTGTTTATAACACAATGTGGTCAAGATGGGACATGGATCATTGTGCAGGTGGGTTAAAATGGCAAATTTTTAGTTGGAATTCAGGTTACGATTACAAAAACACAATCTCTTCAGCCTGCCTATTGAATATTGCCTGTAGATTGGCTAGGTTTACAGGTAATGACACATATGTCGAAACGGCAGAAACCATCTACCAATGGTTAACGGATGTTGGTTTTATACATGAACTAGGTAACGGTACAAGGGTTTATGACGGTGCTAATATTGGTGACAATTGTACCGATGTTATCAAGTTGGAATGGAGTTATAATTTTGGATTAACCCTTGGTGGACTGGCTTTCATCTACAACTATACGGAAAGTCAGATTTGGTATGACAGAACAGAACATTTGGTGAAAGGTGCAATAAACGCTTTTTTCAAAGATGGTGTTATGTATGAAAGAGCTTGTCAAGGTGGTGGGACTTGTAATACAGATCAACGGAGTTTCAAAGCTGTGTTTTCAAGATTCTTGGGAATGACCACGATGCTTGTCCCTGAGCTACATGATACGATTCGACCATATTTAGAAAAATCAGCAGAAGCTGCAGCTTTATCTTGTACGGGTGGTACAGATGGACATACATGTGGATTAGATTGGACATTAGGCGAATGGGATGGTGTTTGGGGACTTGGTGAACAGATGACCGCACTGGAGATATTCATGAGTTTATTACCACCATCAAATACTGCAGTTTATACTCAGGAAGATGAAGGTGTTGCTGTAGGTGATCCAGAAGCTGGTTTGGATTTGGATACAACAGACCTACTTCACAATAGATTGCAAATCCAAACTAAAGACAGAGTTGGGGCTGCTATGATCACAGCTGTTGTCTTGTTAACAATAGTAGCAGGGGCTATTTGGATGGTCATATAAATAGTGTATATTACTTATAAAATACCCACACATTCTCATTTTCATTACCCATTCGGGAAGTCGAGAATCCTACAGCCAGATTTAAAATTCTCGGGAACTTCGCGCCGCGACCCCGTTAGAGAAAAATGAGTACTTTTGATCTTTTGATCTACTATTGAATTGTTCAATTAGATCATAATATTGACTTCTACTTGTGTTATATGGTGTAAAAGGCACAATGAAATTGCTAGCTATGAAGTTCCTCTATATTATATCGCTGGCTGCTGCCATTCACGCTGCTGCTCTGGAGTCTAAGGTCCCAGAAATTACATCTGCTCCAACTCTGGAGAAGAGATACCAAAAAGTTCGTTTACCTCAAACAACAACAACGTCATCATCAACGGAAATTCCAAAACCTTGGATCCGTACAATCTACTCATCTGTTAAGGAAATTGTCACACCAACCGTGATAGAGGGTGTTACTTTCAGTGGTAAGCCATCAACAGAAACCGATAAAGCACTACCTTGGGTTTCTTTAAACAAAGATGGTTCTCCGAAAACAATAAAACCAAAAATCAAGAATGGTCAAACTCAAAATGCTTCACCAACTTATTCAACTTATTTCCAAACAGCATCTACCGTGACCTATAGCTACGAAGATTTGAAAGCTCATAATATGGAACCAGACGCGACCCATGAAGAAGTGACCTGGATTGATGAAGATAAAACTTATGTTTCATTGAACCCTTTGATCAGATGTACACCACAAAGATTTTATATGAAAGGTATTGCAAGAAATGTTGAGAGTGGACCTTTCTGTACTCCAAGAGAAAATTCACAATTGAAATTAGGTAAGACATATTTTGTCACTTGGTATACAAGATTTTACCCTGAAAGTGTTAAGAAACTTCGTTTCCACCTCAGTTACGTTAAAGAATCACTTAGAGATAAGGGGATGAATAAACGTGAAGTGGACTCTGCATTTTTCACATCTGACTGGGTCTCAAGTCAAGATGGTTATTTCCCATTAGAAGTTCAAGAAGATTGGTTATTGGGACAATTTGAGCAAAATGTTGGAATTTCAATTCAACCTGATTCAATTAATGATGACGAATTCAACTTGTTAACAAATGCCACTATTTTCAAGATTCTGAAAGGTTCAAGAATTGCCAAAAAAAATAAAGAGACAAGAAAATTAGAAGATGAAGGTATCACTAATGATTCAGCTTATTATATCATTTTGTCAATTCCTTCAGTCGTTGCAGTGGCTGCCCTGGGGATGTATATCTTTGTTTGGATGAACAAAAACGGTACGGATATCACAGCCATTAGACAAAAGGCTTATAAACAAAGACATAGAGTCTTGGGGAAATTCAAACCGAGAAAAAATAACAAGAGATATTCAGAATTGCCACAATATAAACCGGATGATATTAAACTATCATGAAACTGAGATGATCATATGTTTCCTACAAATCATATTAATGAAAATCGAATGTACATAATCGTTGGTCAATGCATTTATACCCATTAGAACCCTCATCAATGTAAGCACTTTTGAAATTGGCCTCATTAGTTGGATATTCAGATTGTTCTGAACGGTTCATACTAGTTAATTAAGAGGCCTAGAATGAATACCAATTGATCTTTTGAAGACATGGACAAGGAAGGTTTGTTTGTTTTTCATGACAGATACGGATCAAACATTTCGAAGATATCGAATTCAAAATTGAACCTATAGTGTTTAACTTTTATGAGTATTAATATGTATGAGAAGGCGCATGATATGAATTGTACATTTATGTACTGCTTTCGATCTTCATAATAATACCAACCCTATAATGCTATCACCTACATATCGATAGAACATTTGGTACACGTATTTATTAATTATTAAGTCTATATTGTATGAAAGGGGTGTCCAAAACAATGCATGTTCCTCCTTTAATTATTCATCATGCTGTGTCTCTTCTTTGCCTGATCTGAACGAAAGTACCGTTTGGCTTGTTCCGACTCTTTTCAATATATTTTGATATTTATCAATTTCTTCTGTTGTTTGATGCTGATCATCTGATTCGATTGGTCTATTATTACCAATGAAGTTGAAACTAGTACTTGTTGAGCCTCTTTGTACTGCGGGCCTTGGAAGCGACAATCTTGAGTAAAATTCACCTGTTGTTGTTCTTGATATTTCTGATTCACTATATCTTCTAATATCTGATAGATCCATGCTTAGTCTTGCCACTTTGACAAATTCAATTGACAGTTGCATGAACCTCACAAATTCCTCTTCAGTTATCAAATTCCCTGAATATCTTAACTCTTCAAAAAGTTCAACGTATTCACGGTTCAATTGATAATTCGACGCTGTACCTTCCTGCTCCAAGTATGCAATGATTTCTCTAAAACTTGAATTTTCGGGAACTTTCTGTTCAGTCCCCATTAGTGTACCACCCCATTTTAATTTATCTCCAATTGATCTAACAACATCATCGAATGATAAAGAAGGAGGTAATAACTCAGATTTAGGACCTGATAATCCTGCATGTTTAACATCTTCTTCTGTGTCCAAAGCCATCGCTCTAATCTCTTCACATTTGGCAAAATTTTCATTTATCATCACGTCACATTCTTTTGGTAAGTCACCATCATCCAAGGGAATATAACGTTTGGGTATGTCCTGTAAAGCTGACCTTTGTATATAAATTCTTGAAATTGTTAAAGTAATGGCAGTCACTCCGAAAAGCACCAAAGCACCAACGACAACAAAAGTATTCAGGGCATAATTTGAGGACTGTGAGGCTTGCACAATAGCATCAATGGGCATTACTGCACAAAATCCCAGGAAAAACACCATGAAAAAGATCAGTGAAGACTTGTATGACCAGCTTCGCAATGTGGGTCCAACCCATGATGAGAACATCATTTTTTAGTAGTTCTCTATGATTTTTAGCAAAAGATAACTTCTGTGAGTAGTACTGAGTGAAGCTATGTTTATCGATTTGTCATATAAAGAGCATATCCGGGTCTTTAGTAAAGCTGTAGTTGTTAATGCTGTTCTACAAATGGTTAAAGATGAAATGTTTATTAGAACTGAAATTTCTGGCAGAAATTCGCGGGTTTGATACACGCACGCATGAAAAAAGCTATGAAGGCTCATCTCACACTTATTACCCAATTGGGCAGTCAAGGGTAACGCCAAAAAAGAAAAATAGAGATCGCGTTTTCTCTTTAAAGAGTTCAGTTAGTAAGATTAATACCTGATCTATTTGCCTTGAAACGGAATTGCTCTAGGTGATCGGGGCGAAAGTGCTGGATCGAATGGTAGCTGGCGAAAGAGACTCGAGGTTCTTTGCGGACACATCGATGGACTCTTCTGGGGTAAAGGATGAACCAACCGACGACTATCACCAAGACTTCATCTTGAGACAAAACAGTACAAAAATTGAAGAGGCAAACGGCACTGATGGTGTATCATTGGGAAATGAAGGCAATCACACTAAGCTGAGCAAGAAACAAAACTTGTTTGTCGCAAATGATGATGATGATTATGATGATGATGAAGAAGAAGAAGAGGAAGAGCAAAAAGCTGCAGATGATAACTACATCATTTTTGAGTCTCAGCTCCAGGCTATAATTGAAGGCATCAATCCACAAGAAGTTCAAGCGTTATATGAAATGTTCAAAAACACTGAAGAACCAGTGATATCAGCCGTGAACTCATACTACGATGGTGTTGTTTTTGGCAATACAACTGCAAAGAAAATCGAACAACCACAACCACAATCAATGTTGACACAATCATCACCATTAACGCACCAATCACAACCTACACAGAGACCCACCTCTCAGCCTAGCATATTTTCATCTATAAGTTCGAAAAATAACAAGTCGCTCACACCAGTGAAAAGGAAAAGAGCTATCGATTCCGTACAACCCAAACAAATATCACCTACAATAACTTGGAGAAGGTTCATCGGAAGCTTGCAGGTTGTTGGATGGGCAACTAGACCAACTGTTAAGCCAATACCCTATGGTACGCAACTGACGATACTTAAAAATACAACACAACCAAATACTAAAAAAAGAAGGGTCGGAAGTGGATCAAAATCAACCGTATCTTATATTAAACTTGTACAAGATTATCATGACCCCTCTAAGGCTAAAGAGATTGGCAGAGTCCCAGAGGATATTGCCTCAATATTATTCCCATTGGTTGACCAGGACATTTGTGATTTTGATGTGACTGTTGTTTTATGCGATGGGAGATTAAGTACAGGTGATTCATTCATTATTCAGTTGGACTGTTATTTAACGTCCAAGATTTTCGAGAGATGGAAAAATGTAGCGTCTTTTGAAGAAGGTTTAAAACAGATGAAAAAGAAAGAGAGTACATTTTATAATTCACAATATGAAAGTGAAGCAGAGAAAGCAGTACGACAAAGACAACTTGGTTTATTGAAACTGTTCAACAAATTGGACTATCAAGTTAGAGCTGTTGAAGATACAGAAGAAGAGGAAGAAAATGAAGTTATTGATTTGGATGATGAAGACAGCTTGGATGATATCAAGCCAACCGAAGATACGGAACAGAACACGACGGACGAACTAAATTTGAACCAGTTGAAAGAATTTTACAGAATTACACAAACTGCAGACATTCTTGCCAACTTACCAGAAACTGAAACCAAGGATAATTTCAAACTAGAATTAAGACCTTATCAAAAACAAGGTTTAACTTGGATGCTTCGAGGTGAAAGAGAAATAATAAACGATAATCAAGGTGAACAAATGAACCCATTATGGAAGGAATTCAAGTGGCCAAAAGATAGATCGTGGAGCGTCATGAGGAATGAAACTTTACGTCAAAACTATGATGAAAAGAGTTTTTACGCAAATTTGTATTCTGGTGAATTTTCTTTGGAGAAACCAGTTCTAAGGTCATTATGCCGTGGTGGTATTTTGGCTGATGAAATGGGATTGGGGAAGACTGTTTCAACTTTAGCATTGGTGCACAATGCTCCCTTCGATAAGGAATATGACAGCACATTGGCCATTTCAGAAAGATACGCTTTTAAGACGACTTTGATTGTGGTTCCAACTTCATTATTATCACAGTGGCAAGATGAATTTTTGAAAGCCAATAATACAGATTCCAAAGTTTTAGTTTATTATGGTGCTGAGTCAGGTAAAGATTTAAAAGGAGAATTATGCGGCGAAAAACCACCATTGGTTGTCCTTACTACATATGGTACGATTCAGCATGAGTGGTCCAAACTAGTTTCAGGTGCTAACAAAGAAAGTGGTGAACTACCAAGATTAGGTTTGTTTTCAATTAAATTTTTCAGAGTTGTCCTTGATGAAGGTCATAATATTAGAAACAGAATGGCCAAAACTACAAAAGCATGTTATGATCTACAAAGTTCACGTAAATGGCTATTGACAGGTACACCAATTGTGAATAGGCTTGATGATTTATTTGCATTGATCAAATTTTTAGAATTGGAACCTTGGTCAAACATCTCCTATTGGAAAACATTTGTCACTGTACCATTTGAGAAAAAAAATTACCAACAAGCATTGGATGTTGTTCAATCAATTTTGGAACCAATATTGTTGAGAAGAACTAAGAATATGAAAAAAGATGGTAAAGCTTTAGTCGAATTACCTCCAAAGGAAGTTGCCATCGAAAGAATCAAATTCAGTCCAAAAGAGCATGCCTTATATAGCTGGTTTCTAGCTGAAGCATCTTCTTCCGTCAAAGCCAGTATTAGGAAAGGTGACTTGTTGAAAAGATATACCACCATCTTGGTTCATATATTGAGATTGAGACAAATTTGTTGCCATATGGACTTAATCAATGGTGGCAGTGATGAAATGGATGAAGACATAAATCCCAAACAAGTCTCGAATATACAAGTTCCTGAAGAGTTATTGAAAAAAATTGACACTTTCGATCCAAGAGATGTTGGAGCAGTATTTGAAAATATTTTCAAGAAGTTTGAAAAAGTTGATGACTTGGAGTGTTCAATTTGCACAAATCAACCAATTCCAACTGATCAATTGTCATTTACTGAATGCGGCCATCCATTTTGTGTCTCTTGTATCTTGGAACATTGTGATTATCAAGAAATGAAAGGCAATGCTACATTGTGTCCAAATTGCAGACATGCAATTTCAAGTTCCAAACTTATCACTGCTAAAGGTCAGTCAGCAGCTTCAATTGGAAAACCGTATGAACTGGCAGTTTTCAACAATGCTTTGAGATCATCAAAGCTAAATGCTTTGTTATCACATCTTAGAATCATTAGAGATACTGCCCCAGGTGAGAAAGTTGTTGTGTTTTCTCAGTTCTCCACTTTTCTGGATATAATGGAAAAGGAATTGCAATTAGAGAAAGGTCTAACAGTTTTCAAATTTGATGGTAGATTGAGCTTGAATAGCAGATCTACCATTTTGAATGAATTCAAGCAACCAAGATCAGGTGTGACCGTTTTATTATTATCTTTGAAAGCAGGCGGTGTCGGTTTGAACTTGACTGAGGCTTCAAGAGCTTTCATGTGCGATCCATGGTGGTCACCAAGTATAGAAGATCAAGCTATCGATCGTATCCATAGAATTGGTCAGGAGAGTAATGTCAAAGTTGTGAGATTTATCATGGAGGGCAGTATAGAGGAGAAGATGTTAAAGATTCAAGAGCGTAAGAGAACAATTGGTGAGGCAGTTGAAGCCGAAGAAGAGGAAAGAAGAAAGAGACGTGTGGAAGAAATTGAAATGTTATTCGAAGCTACGTGAAGTGAAATCGAGCAAGAAATTAAAAATTGTCCCTAATGCATTTCACGACCATCGAGTAGATACATATATAGATAGATAATGAATAAAAATAATGAACCCTTTTCTTCTTCTAATCAGCCAATAATAGTCCACTTTTTTTCAGTAGTGGTTCAAAACTCACTTTGTTCTTCTTTGCCCAGTCTTCCAATATGCTTTTCTTGACGTAAATCTTATCATCTTTCAAAACCAGAACTTCCATATGCTTTAATGTCATGGCAATATCATCTTGCCGTATACCAGTATTTTTACTCACTTCATCTAGCGTAACAACACTTTTCCCAGACATTCCACCATGCACAAACTCTCTTGTTAAAATTGAAGACCAATATTTGAGGTATCCCAAAAGCCCAAATGGTGATAAAGGTTTTTCTGGTCCTGATATTAAATTCTGTGATTTAGATAATTCGTAAGAGAATGATATCAAAAGAGTACCCAAGTGCATTCTTTGATATGGTGGGAACACCAGGATACAAGCCAGGTTGTTTTTGTCCCACGATAATAGCTCTTTGGAGAAGAACCCCATTGGTTTATTGGTTTCTGAATTGAAGACAATATAGAACTCGAAATAATCCACTGTAAAGAACACAGATTTGTTGTCCAAGAATAGCTTTGTGAAAAGGCAGAGATTTTGTGTGAATAGCTTATGCCTTGATCCTCTAACTTTCCTTATGGTGTATTTCTCATCCTTGTACATTATCTTCCCACTTTGTTTGTTTTCATATTCACAAGACAGCAGATGGTTGTTGAATTCTTCCGCAATATCGGTATACTTGAAGCAATTATCACAAATGAATAATTTTTCCAGCCATATATCGTCTTTCTCCAGTGATTTTCTTTTGAAACTGCCAGTAGTTGGTACATGCTTGTATCCCAAGGTTCTCTTGTCTTTGGCAAAGTACACTGCACTCCCATACCAGGTGTTTAGTTCAAACTCTCCAAAGCGGACTCTCGAGATGTTTGGCGACTCGATGATACCATAAAGGTCATCCTCCACATCTAGCTTATGGGCCATTCCTAAAGACCTAAACTCTTCACTTCCAACAGACAATTCGAGTCCGTCTTGGAGACATTCTGGTCGTTAATGAAGTGCCATTTGGTGTCTTCGGGGCCATTGACTTAAGCGTAGGCTTAGTCAGCACATAGTGGAAAAAAAATTTACCTCATCGCATAAAGGAAAACATAGAATTCTAGTATGAACTAGATCTTTGATACTATCACGTTTCAAGAGCTCAGTGCGGTACCATGGGGAAATATAGAAAGAGGTTCAACGAGAAGGCCCGTCAGGGTATGCTGATAAAGCAAGAAAAGTTGAGAAAGGTTAGACAGAAGCAGTTCTATCGTCATCTTGATGATGGGACTGGGGAACAACAAGAAGAAGCTCCGGCAGTAGAGCAAACAGAGAATACAAATGCTGAGATTTTACAGCCCATTACAACTCAAGAGAGAGCCGATAGAAAGAGAAAACTAGAGGAGCAAATAAGGCCAAAGCAGGAGTCCAAAATCTCGAGAGCTAAAAAGAAAAGATTAGATAAATATATTGAACATCAGTTGAAAAGAGAAGAAAAACAAGTTTTGATTGAAAAGCTTCAAGAATCCAAGTTTGATACATCATTGTTAAAGAGTTCTAAGCTGCTAGGTACCGGTAGGCAAACAAGAAGAGAGGAGTTTGCTGAAGCTCTGGAATTGGAGAGACAAGGAAGAGGTGATGAGAAAACCAAAGAGATCTTGTACGAAGAGCGTGAAGTTCGTGATTGGAATGAAGATCACGAAGATGATATGGCTCCTCAAGAATCGACAACAGACCAACATGGTGACGAGGATGACGTGGAAGATAATGATGAAGACAAATTTGGTTCCTTTGGTGAAAACACATCGTCATTTATTGATTTGAGGCCAAAAAGTATTGGTGGTACAGGGTCCGGCTTTTCTTTCGGAGACCTTCCAAAAGTCAAGAAATCGAAAAAAAGTTACACTTGGAGGTCCAAGCTTGAAGCAGAATCAAAGAGAAAACATAAGATTGAAGATGATCAAGATTTTGAAAGCGACGACGAAGAAGAGGAGGTAATTGACGATGAGGATGAGGAAGTTGATCAATCTGAAGAGAGAGTTGATCAATCTGAAGAGAGAGTTGATCAATCTGAAGAAGAAGATGATGATGAGGAACTTGAGCATCAGGATGGTGTTGATGAGGAGGAGAACCAAGAGACGGGGGATATTGATGATGAGGAAGAAGAAAGTGAGGAAGAAAGTGAGGAAGAGAGCGATGAAGATGGAGAAGAAGTTGATGAAAATCGTAAGAAATTCTCCCACAGTTCCAAAGCAGAAGCTTTCAAAGAATGGGCTGATGAACAAATAAGAAAAATTGAAGGTCGTGAAGGCCCTTTGGTCACACCATTACCAAATATTCACTATGAAAGAGTTGATCGCCCAGAAGACATGGAAGATGGTTTGAAAGAAGAATACATTCCAATTGATGAGAACAGTGAACGTAAGGTGCATTATGTGTCAGTGGAAAGACCAGACGAAATTCAAAAGACCAGAATGCAACTACCAGTTTTCGCCGAAGAGCATAGAATCATGGAAGCAATTCACCATAATGATGTTGTTATCATCTGTGGTGAAACCGGTTCTGGTAAAACTACACAAGTTCCTCAATTCCTATATGAATCTGGTTATGGATCACAAGAGAGCGAGCATACTTCAGGGATGATTGGTATAACACAGCCAAGAAGGGTTGCTGCTGTCTCCATGGCTGAACGTGTTTCAAATGAATTGGGTAATCATGGGAAGAAAGTTGGGTATCAAATCAGATTCGACTCTACAACTAGCCCTGATACTCGAATGAAATTCATGACTGATGGTGTTTTGCTACGTGAGATGATGACTGATTTCATTTTGAACAAGTATTCCTCCATTGTCATCGATGAAGCTCATGAACGTAACATTAATACTGATATTTTGATCGGTATGCTGAGTAGAGTTGTCAAACTACGTGCAGAGCTACACAGAAAAGACCCATCCAAATACAAAAAGTTGAAATTGATTATCATGTCTGCCACTTTGAGAGTTTCTGATTTCAGTGAGAATCATGTTTTGTTTGACGTTCCACCTCCTATATTAAAAGTTGCCGCACGTCAATATCCTGTTTCTGTACATTTCAATAAGAGGACCTCATTCAATTATATAGAGGAAGTTTTTAAGAAAACTTGCAAGATTCATAGAAAATTACCACCTGGAGGAATTTTAATCTTTTTGACTGGTCAAAATGAAATTACAGATGTTGTTAAAAAATTGAGAAAGGAATTCCCATTTTTAAATAAGAAAAGACAACAATCTCAAGATTACGATATTCCAGATGTTCGTATCAATTCTAAGCAAGCAGCTACTGAAGCTGAAGAGGTTGACTTCAGTGTCAAAGTTGCCGACGAGGCAGATTTTGATGAAAATGATGACGATTTCGAAGATGAAGATGAAGAAGGTTTTGAAGAAACGTTAGAAGAAGGTCAAACTGATCAAGACCCATTATATGTGTTGCCATTATACTCTTTACTTCCAACAAAGGAGCAAATGAAAGTGTTCAAAGAACCACCAGCAGGAAGTCGTCTATGTATTGTCGCTACCAATGTTGCAGAAACTTCTTTAACCATTCCTGGTATTAGATACGTGGTGGATACAGGTAGAGCGAAGGAACGTCATTTTGATGATAAGACTGGCGTTCAAAGTTACGAAATTGACTGGGTGAGTAAGGCAAGTGCTGATCAAAGAGCTGGTAGAGCTGGTCGTACGGGTCCTGGTCATTGTTATAGATTGTTTTCGTCTGCTGTTTATGAAAGAGATTTCCAACAATTCTCTAAACCAGAGATTCTACGTATGCCTATTGAAAGTGTCGTTTTGTCAATGAAAAGTATGGGTATTGATAATGTTGTGAACTTCCCATTCCCAACACCTCCTGAAAGACGTGCACTAAGTAAAGCTGAAAAATTATTACAATTTTTGGGTGCTTTGACAAAGGAAAATCAAATCACAGATCTAGGTAAGAATATGAGTTATTTCCCAATGAGTCCTAGATTTGCAAAGATGCTGATTGTGGGTAATCAACAAAACTGTTTACCGTACGTTGTGACCATAGTCTCTGCCTTATCCGTTGGTGATCCTTTTATTGGTGAAAATGAACTAGGTATTGCACCAAAGCCAGATGTTGGGGAGGATGATGAAGAACAAGAACAAGAATCAGTTGTCGAGCTTGAAGCCAAGCGTAACCTACGCTCAAAATTCAATTCGTCAAGGCAAGTATTTTGCAAATTGGACAAATACAGTGATGCACTGAAACTTTTGAGTGCGGTTTGTGCTTATGATCACGTCCCGTTAGATAAGAGAGATGAGTTTTTGAATACCCATTTCTTACGTCCAAAACCAATGGAGGAAATTTCAAAATTGAGAAAGCAAGTTATGTACATTGTCAAATCAATCACTACAAAGGAAAGCATTGCTACTTCTGTTTCTGAGAAAGAGACCAAGTTGGGAATCCCTAGCAAGATCCAAATCCAGGTCATGAAACAAATGGTGTCTGCTGGGTTTGTTGATCAGGTTGCCATTAGAGCTGATCTCATCGATGCAGATGTCAAGATCACTAATAGGACAAACATCATCAATATTCCATATGCTACGCTGTTCCCATCAAAGGGCTCTGAAGAGAACGCGAGCCCATATGTGTTCATCCATCCAACCTCAATTCTTTGTAACATTGGTCAAATTCCACCTGCATACTTAATTTATCAATCCATCAATATGAGTGCTAACAATAGACCAGATTCCAAAACCCCGCCAAAATCTAGAATAAGAGCACTCACTGATATAACCGGTAAGCCATTGGCCAATATCGCAAAGAGCAGTGGATTAATAACGTACTCGAAACCTTTAGGACATCCATATGCCCCAAAGAACATCACTTCTTCCAAAAGAGAATGCTATGTGGTTCCAAGGTTCGGTGCTGCTATTGGTGCAGGAGGGATCGGTTGGGACCTGCCACCTGTAAAAGTGATCCAAAACAAGGTTGCTGGCCAATGGATCAATGAATGAATTTGGTAATTAGCTGAAGTTCATGGTATATATATTTCTTAATAGAAGCGTATTTGCAATTTCACTTCCCCATCGGGAAGTCAAGGATATTTAATTTTTCGCGAACGAATTGGAAAAAAAACCGTGTAGGAAAAATAAACAGATATTGGTGGATCTCGAGTTGGCGTCGTGAACTCTCAGAGGAAACAGCCGGAACAACAGAGGAACAAGCTTCCAATTTCCCCAGAGAAGTGAATATGAGTGAAGCGGGAAGTATGTGTTGATGGATTGTGGATTTGAGGACTCGTTGGACCGGATTTACTAACGTCGCATTTTAGATAATAAAGATCAAAATAATGTCAATTTTGATGAGTTTATAGATCAGCTCATAGTCGTTTTGAAAGCGTGAGTATTCCGTTTTTCATTTTGGGCAACGACGCCTTTTGAGCTTGAACTACATACTAACTTACTTTAGCGCTGACTCCACAATCAATGTTTTAAAAGCTCAGATCCCTATTGAATTTGAAGAATCAATCCCATCTCAGATAAGTGAATCATATCACGCACTTGTGGATGACTTGGGGAAATACGAATCAAATAGTATACTGGACAGAGTTCAGGCCAAACATTATAAGACAATCTATTCTTTGTATCATGATATAAGACTAGCTGCATATATTCTACTATTGAACCAAGAAATTGGGAGTGGTTACTATGTTGATATTGATAGATTTTATAAATTTGCAACAGAATTCATCCTAAGAGAAAGTTATAGATTGAGTATACAAACACAAGAATTTAAAGACGCAAGAGCCAAGGCTTCAAGTGAAACACCAGCTTCTGAATTTGAAGAAATTTTGTCTCAAGATTTTATCAAGATTTCAACTTCATATTCGCTTGGAAATGGTGAATCCTTCTTTGTTGTTACACAGAATAATATTCCGTTATTTTCATCTTTGAATCAACGCTCTTCACTAGATGAGAGAGAAATTTTGCCTCCTGAAGCCTTCTCAACAACGATTGTCGTTCCACAAACTATTTCCACCCCAGCAACAAATTTGGGCTTTATTTCACCACAAGTTGGACGCATTCCACAACCAACTCTTCCACCAACTGAGATCTTGAGTAGATTTTTACATCCAAACTGGTACTCTTTGCCAACCTCCAAGTGGCTAGAAAACAGTGATTTACAATCATTTGCACCGGTGATTGATGAACAAAACACTGTGGTCACCTCTCAGGACAGAGGTCGTTTATGGCTTGAACAAATCGGCTACACCAAGCTTTTCGATAAGGCAACAATTGAAACTGATGTGACCCCAATCCAAGATCAAAAATCAGAGGCTGTTGAACAAATGGATGCGGAAACCAATCAACAAAAGAAAGATGAAGACACTGTGATTCTTGATGCCCCAAAGGATATTGATGGCGGGTTCCAAGAATCACAATTACAAGGGATTCAACCAATAAGTCTTGATAATTTGTATGAATGGGCACCAGGTAATGAGATTGGAGATGATGAAATAGAGGCTTTTGAAAATGGTACGGAATCAGAATTTGTCAATGGACTATTACAAAAATTGAATATTTTGAGAACCAACAGGTTGCTGTCAAATACAGAACACACTGATCCAACCGAAGATGAAATACAACTATATCATAAAGCTAATCGTGTGCTGAGAGAAATAGTATTGAGCTCGGGATGTGTTCCAGACATTAAAATCTCGCCATCTTTGCCAATACTACAGACAAACTATAGCGGTACTTTACCTGTTCCAACTCAAAACATCAATACAAAGAAGAAGAACAAAGCAAGAAGATGATGAGGGGGGGGCCTAGTGTACGATTGTATAAAAAGACGAAAATAATGGGTTGGAAACAACAAAACATGTGTACTCTAATAGATTTTGATGAATTTAATAAATATGATGGTTCTATTAATCGGTTGTATACATTTGATAATGATCAAAAATGAACATCTTTCCCCACAAGAAATGAAGATATCAAAAACAAGTTGAAAAATCCAATGGTTGCCCATGTCAAGATTGATAAAAACGTTAACCATTTCCCATTAGTGAAATCTCTTGTCTTTTTCCCAATTAGTGTAGTACGTTCACTTGAATTGGCAAGTGAGCCATAGCTTGTATTATCCACTGTATCCTCACCTTCATGGCCCTCGACTTCCACTTGCATGTATTGTTTAACACTTGTGAAATAAATCAAAGGGGCCGAAACGAATGGTAAGATCAACGATAGACAAACTTGACTCCCATTTAAGATATCTGCGATACCTTTTCTACCCATTGTGGAAACAACAAATATACAAGGTAGAATGGCGATCAATCTTGTGATAATTCTTCTTACCCATGGTTTGAAAGTCCATTGGATGAAGCCTTCAGAAACAATTTGTCCAGACATGGTGCCGATTATACCAGCACTTTGACCACTGAAAAGCATGGCCAATGCAAATATCAAACCTGCAGTGGGGGAGATATAATGAGACAACATTTCATAAATCGACATCAAATCTGCATCATCAGCATCTGGTTGACCATATAAAGTTGCACCAGCCACGATCAAAATGGCCGAATTGACAAATGTTGCAATAAAGAACAATGAAATGATCAATTCTGCATAAGAAAATTTCAAACAATAATTGATGGCACTTAATGAAGGTTTACGTGCCTCAACACTCTTGTGATTTTCATGTTTTATATCGTATTCTATCAGTCTTGATTGAACTAATGAAGAGCCCAGGTAAAGTGAGTGTGGCATGACTGTTGCACCCAATATACCCAAGGCTAAATAAAGACCTTTTTCTTCAGTTAATTCTTTTGATGGCAAAAATCCTTGAAACAAAGTCCATTTATCTTTGACATCGATTCGGAATAACTCAAGGATGAAACAAACAACTGTTAAAGCAACAAATAAACTGACAAACAGTTCAAATCCACGAACGTTTCTCATGGAATTTGATTCTGGTCTATATGCTAAAAGAATTACCAAAACATCTAGCACTGTTAATGCTACACCCCAGTTCAATGGGATTCCAAATAAAATCTCTAATGCAATAGCCGTACCAACAACTTCTGCTAGATCAGTAGCAATGATTGCCAATTCAGCAGAAGCGTATAATGTCAGATTCAACCAACGTGGTAGATGCTTTCGACAGTTTTGAGCCAAATCAAGTCCCGTGACAGACCCTAGTTTGATACAAAGACATTGCAATATCACTGCAAATATGTTTGATAAAAACACTGCGAATAATAACTTGTACTCATAGCTAGCACCACCTGCCACCGACGTGGAATAGTTCCCAGGATCCAAGTACGCAACAGAAACCATGATTCCAGGCCCTATGAACTTGATATATTTGACGATTACATCTCTGTACCGTGGAGGCAGCAACGATAGTACCATGTTAGCGATGCGGTTTGCCAGAGTCTTGAACCGTGTCCAACGTTTTGAACTAACAGGTTGAAATACTGGACTTATAAAGCTTTAAAAGATGCTGACAAGATTTTTCTCTTCTTGAATCACGAGAGCTAAACGGTGAACACGATAGACGAGCTAAGTATAAAGGACCAGAAATGATCAGCTTCAGAATCCGGGAGAGACACGTGATCACCAGAGCTGGCTTTCGGTGTTGTAACCAAAAGGTGATGGACTGTGCACTTTGAAGAGGAAGATGACGGTCTTCGGTTGACTCTCTAAAGCATTTGTAGTAGGTTTTATGATGTTGTCTTCCCAAAGGAATTTGAAGAATACCATCTGCTTATAACTGGGGTACTATAAATATACATTTCCATATATAGAATGTCTATCTATTCGTTTTTTGCGTTTCAATTTTTCTGCTATACATCAAGTTTAAAACAGAGCATACCTTATTGAATTAAGCAAGTTTGGAGATTCACCAAACTTAGGAGGCTCAATAACAACACCATTTAATTTGGATTCAATTTCAATGAGATTACTTGTTTTGGTCTCCAAGAATCCTGGGGCAAAGTTCAATATAAATTTTGTTATGAATTGATCTGGTAATCTTGCGTGGGTTTGTATGTATAGATGTGCCAGTAATAATAAATCACTAGACGAGATTGAATCACCAAATAGATTTTTGCTCTGGGATGTATTCAATTCTTTTTGCAAATTGATTATAGTTTCTATCAACGATTGGAAACTTGTCAAACACCTCATATTACTGACAGAGTTCTTGATCACCAATTTGTCTTCGATCATTGATTCATGTTTCAGTTGTTGGACTTTACTCACCGTAGGGACATTTTGCAACATTTCCTGCTCAACTTGTGTCTTGTCCTCCACTGTCAATCCTATACGGGAACAGTTTGTCTTTGCAAGCGATCTATAATGTAGCGGGGTGTTATATTGCATTGGAAATGGTAGGTATTTCTTGAATATAGATCTTGAATACTGTTCATAGTTGTCCTTGTTCAAAAACAAGACATAATCCGTGATTATTTGAAACTTATCGTGAATGTATAATAATGTCCCATGATTTAATGCCTTTTGCTCTTTGCTTAAAAAACTGTCCAGGTCATAGCCTTGATCTCCCAAGTATCGTATTATATCCAAGATCCCGTCATACTGTTCACCACTACCAACTTTCAAACATGGCAGTTTACCTGATTTCGAAATATCTGTATTGGAAGATGTAATCACTCTGAACTGATCTTTTGGAACTTTTAAAGCCATGTACCATAACGTAGCCAGACAATCCGCATCCACGATGGAGATCTCCTCGGGTGTGCCCCATATATGAAGCTCCATTACACACTTGATCCTTGATTCAACTGATGGTAGTTTTCAAGAGAACATCTACAAATGGTTCAATTGGCTTGAAATGCTTATACACTTTTAATTCCGGTAACGACTTCCGGTATGAGAAATTGTATTACATCATCCATTACATAATGAAATCTCGATTTCTATAGAAATTTTATAAACAAAAACATCAACAAACTTTTGATCTGATCTTCTGAACTACTTTTCGAATTGAATTGAATCTTTTTCTGTTGAGTTTTCTCTGTTTTCGCCAGCTGCTTCAAAAGGAATGCCAGGATGGAGAGGTCCAGAAGAAAGAGATTGAGTGAGCTGTACGGCGAGCCCGTCAGTCAGTCCGGTACTCCAAGTGCCTTTCGTCAAAGTATATTAAGAGACCACCTTAAACAGACTGCTACAACACCAATCAAGCGTGAACTCAAACCAATCATCAAAGAAACCCACTTGAGAGATACACAGCAACAACAGCAGCTAAGTTTACAACCACTAATACCCCAAACATTGTTGGATATCGGCTCTCAAAAGGCATTCATAATTGCGCTATTCACAATTATTCAATCTTACAAAATCTATGATCTTATCTTACTCAAAAGTGATCTGCCAGTGGCTACGCTTTTGGGTCTCCCAAGTCAGCGCTTTAATTTCATTGCCAAATACATCATATATGATTCTGCATTTTTATATTTCTTACCTGCATTTAGAATCCCTTCATTGACTTTTAAAAAATTTACTGTTCTTTTGCAAATAATGGCCCTATTGACAATCAACATATTTCTTGCTAGTGATCTCAGCTTCCCAATTACGGCCATATTATTCCAAGCTTGGAAACAACTAAATCATAAGGAGCTCACAATTATGGGTGGATCAAGCCGATCAACGTCTTACGACCCTCATAAACATTTTAAAGGGGCCCATACAATCAAGATTCTTCCAGAAAACACAGCTTTCTTGAACCCATTTGGCGATAGTTTTTGTTTACCTCCAGGTGTTAAAAACAGTAAGATTAATGTTCCAATCAGATTCAACTCAACTTCAGAAATTGATTTCATTCAGGTTAAATTCGTTGATTTAGAAACAAACGTTCCAATCTTATTGAACTATACCAAAAAGGACATCAAGAAATTTGAAACTCATAATGTCAACGATTATTATGAAAGAGATGCCATTTCTGGCCCAAGCATTCACTATTTAAACTTACCAATCTTGAAAACAGGATTATATGAAATTGGACAAGTGTTGGACTCTAAATATTTGGGTTTGAGAAATTATAGATCGTCATTAGTTGTACCAACTTGTCCTACTGCAAATATCGATGATTTGAAAGGCTTGAATAACGCAGATAGATGTTATGGTGATCTTGATGCTGTCAAATTCACAATAACAGGTGTTCCGCCATTGAAACTGAAATATAAGAAGTTGATAAATCGTAATGTCTTGGAGTTCAATGATCAAAGTCTACAGCCAGAATTTTTCAAAAGTCCGTTATTGGGCCATGGTTCATATAAATCACTATCCCAAAAGCAATTGTCCAATTTAGAATGGGCTAGATCCATTCCAGTTCAGGTGGAGCTAGAAAATCATATCAAGGAGTTGGGTGATTATAGTTATAGAATTGAGGAAATTGTCGATGGACTAGGGAATTTGGTCAATTTCACTGAAACTTTGCAAGATAAGGATGCTTTGTTCCAGAAATATGGATTATCTCATAGTTTTTATGCTCATGACTCTCCAAAGTTACATCTAAGTGAAAAACTGAACAGAAATGCACCAACAAAGAGATCAATATTTTTACACATCGACTCAAATGACAAAAACGATGCTGCTCCATATGAGGCTACTATTAATTATATTAGCGATGATGGTAAAGCATCAGAATCTTTCACACATACGTTCCATAGTGATTCTGAAGAATTACCAATTGCTAAACCAGGTTCTTATTCTTTAGAGTCTGTCAGAACTAAGCATTGTCCAGCAGTTATCACAGGTCGTTCTTCTGTTTCAATCGCGCTGCCTGTTGTTCCAAAATTACAGGTAACCTCGAAACCTATCACGGATTCTTGCGTTGGTCAAGTTGGTTTAGTTTTTGATTTATCATTTATAGGAACACCTCCATTCACCTTGCAGCAATCCGTTCACCGTATTGAAAACGGGAATAAGAGATTCCTAGAAACTAAAAAACTTGTTTCCCAAGGTACGAGGTATAGATTTTCTTATGAACCATCCACTGAAGGGAACTATGAAATTTCATTCAATAGTTTACTGGATAGTCTTTACCTGGATCCAATTGAGTTATCTCCATCGTCCGATTACACATATCAAACTTCTATGAGAGTTAAACCAAGTGCTGAAATACATAACTATCACAAAAATGGCGCCTTATGTTTAGGATCCAAAAGTAAAGTTGCTATTGAATTGAAAGGTGAGGCTCCATTCCAATTGGATTACGACTTGATTGAGACTTTAACAAACAAAAGAACTCCATTTTCAATCAAGGATATAAACTCTCGTCATTATGAGATCCAAACTCCAGAGTTCAAAGTTGGAGGTGAATACATAGTTTCATTGACTTCTGTTGAAGATAATGCTGGCTGTTTAGTCAATCTAAATGGTGCTGATGCCAATATTGCTGTTAGAAGAGAAGTTCCATCTATTGGATTTGGTCCATTTATTGATAGTTCTACTAAATTGAAAATCAAAGAAGGTGACAAAGCTGAATTACCAATCAGATTACTTGGTGAAGGCTCATTTGATGTAACTTTTGACTATCTTGATGCTAATGGTGAATATATTTCCACTCATCATAAATCGTTCAGAAACGCTCATAAATCAACAATTGATGTTACGAAAGCTGGTATTTATAAGTTGAGATCTGTCAAAGATTCCCTTTGTCAAGGTATCGTTGATACAAACGTTGATACTTATGAAATCACTTATCATCCAAAACCTTTCTTGGTGGTTAATGAACAAACAAAACAATCCAAGGTTTCGAGCAACACTTTCCAAAAATCAAACGTTTGTCAATACCATGAAGATTCAATCGATTTGTCTCTACATGGTGCTCCACCATTCGTTGTTGATTACACTGTTGTTAATCCAAATGGTCATAAAACTTCGAAATCAATTTCTGTTGCCACTAGATTCGCATCTATCAGATTATCAAATGATAAAGGTGGCGAATACAAATATATCATCAATGGTATTTATGATGCTATTTATTCTAAATTTGACTTGAATAAAATTCGATACAGCATTGAGGATATTACCGTTAATCAAAAGGTTATATCATCACCAACTGGTGAATTCAAGGACAAGAGAAGAGCTTATAGAACATGTACCACAAACTTATTGGACGATGCCTTATTGGAGCCAATCAAGTTGGATTTAAATGGTAATGCTCCATATACTATTACTTTCGAAATCTATCACGAAAGCAGTTCTAAATCAGATTTCCTAACTTTAAAAGATATCAAAACTCCTATGGATTTGAAGGATTTGTATCGTGGGTTGAGATTAGGAAATCATATTGTCAATCTTGTGAAGATTGTTGATGCTGATGGTTGTATACAAGAAGATTTTTCCGAAAGTAATTACATTTCAATTTCAATCACAGACACCCCAAAGATTAGTCAATTGGATTCAAGTGTCAACTATTGTGTTGGTTCCCATATTGGTTACCAATTAATTGGTACACCGCCATTCACTGTTGTTTATTCTTTTAATGGCTTGGATTTAAGATCTATTGAGCAATCATCACAATTTGTTAGATTGGCATCTGAACCAGGTACCATTGGCATTTCCTCCTTACAAGATTCTTCATCAAATTGTATTGTCAACTTTACATTACCAGAAAATAAAGATTTGAGTGAAAAACTTACAATTAATGTTCGTCCAATCCCATCAGTTGAAGTAAGTGAAGGTGATATTATTGTTCAAGATATTCATGAAGGTGATCAAGCTGAAATCATTTTTTCCTTCGAAGGTACACCACCATTCTCATTAACATATGTGAGAACGGAAGAGGTTGAAATCAAGAGAGGTAAAAGAAAATCACAAGTTGTTGAAACACATACCGTTAATGGTATCTATGCTTATGAGTATAGAGTATTAACAAGTCTACAAGGTACATATGAAGCTATAGAGGTTTCCGATGCCTTCTGTGTGGCAAGAAACGATGATAGAAAGTGATGGGGGATAGAAAACAATAGTGTATAATATAAGTTTAATTAAGTACATTCTTTTTTTCCGGAAAGTTGTTGTTTTTTGTATATCTCGGACATAAAAGGAAAGTAGTATATAGTTTTTGTGGTATTTCCTTACGAACTTCAACGTACAAAATTGACATTACACAAAGATGGAGGTACCAGAATTGTCAATATAAGTAGAGATAGCTGCCATGTGGCTTTACACTATATTTTCAAGATGTGATTTGGCTTCAGGGAACTAAGCTATCAAATTGAATCATGAAATTTAGCTACACAATTGCAAACTTTGCAACCATTTCCTATACCATCACTTCGGTTTTGAGTGCCGCGGTTGATCCTGCTATTGGTGTTCCAGTGTCTCCAATTGTTATTAATGGTGAGCCTTCTGATGAGCCAACTTTTGACTATAGTGATTTTGTTTACAAGACCTTGTACAAGAATACACATTTGCAAAAAGTTTCTTATTGTTCATATGAATCAACTTTCAATAGAGGTCCTTTGAGTGAAGCATGTCCCAAAATGGCATATTGTGAAAAAAATGAAGATATAAAGATTGTTGGAATTTATAGTCCGAGTATCAAAGAGAAACAAATCAGTGGTACTGCATATGTTGCTATTGATGATGATAACAAAAAAGTTCATGTTGTTTTCAGAGGTACTTTGAGTCCAGGTGATGCTGTTACTGATATCACTTTCCTACAATGTCCTTATGTTCCAGTTTTATCAAACGATATTGATTCTAAGATTTTTGAAAATATCACAGACTATGACAATGAAGCTGAAACTATCTCTCAAAAAATTAAAAGTCACACTAAAGATCCCAGCCCAGTTTGTGAGGATTGCTTGGTTCATTGTGGTGTTTATGTTGAGTTCACCAAATTCATCAATGAGATTCAAGATACAATCGAGCCACTTATGGAGAAAGGATATCAATTAGTTGTCACTGGACATTCATTGGGTGGTGGTTATGCTTTATTAGGCGGGATTGAGTTCCAGTTGAAAGGTTACAATCCATTATTAATCACATATGCATCATTAAGAGTTGGTGATCCAAATTTCAATGTTTGGGTTGATGATATTTTCAATACAAAGGAAATTGCAAATCAAGTTGCAGAAGGAGGTAAATTGCCATTCCCATCTTATTCAAGAGTCTATCAAGCAACTGATCTTGTGCCAAGATTACCACCAGCATTACCTGGTGTCGTTTACACCCATTCAGGTTTACGTTTTCAAATCAATAAAGTCAGATTACCTCACTTGAAAGAGTTTGTTGTATACAAGGGTGCATCTAACAATTATGTTAATGATGGTATTGATTTCAAACTTCAACCAGGAATCTTCCTACCATATTACCAACATACCCATGAGTTTATTAGAATTGCATGGCCGTGTGATGACTCAGAAATGCCATTTCCATGAGATATTAAACTACATGCCTCACCAGCAAGAGCACGCACAACAAAGGATTAAACCATTGATTACTTTCCTTTTCAACAAATTATCACTCTTTTTATTGTCATGATGTAATCACTTTTTTTATTTTTCATATTACTTCCACCAAGACCTGTGTTCTTAACTTTTTAATTTTTTTATTTTATCGTATAATGAACTCACCAGTTTGAGTGATGTACTTAACACCCTTGTAGGGTTTGATATCGTTCAAACCTTTTGCAATCTTTAATGAGTCGACTCTTATACCACTTGGTAAAGCGCCTTTGTTTGAATAAGAAACTGAAACGAATCTAGGGAAAATTGGTTCCGATTTTCCATCATCATTCTCATCCTTTCCCGCAAAAGATTCGTCTTCGTCTAATTTTTCCACAATACCACGTAAAACAGGATTTATACCCAGCGACATAACAGGATCAAATATCCATTCAAATTTCCCGTTTGATTTGGTATGAAAATCGCCATGACTTAATCTCAAAATTTTGATACTCATGTTTTGATCAGTGTTGATTTGAATTTTCAAATTTTCAATTTTGGAGACGTTTTTGAAAAAATTGATATTTAAATCGATCTCAAATTCATTGTTTTTCAAACCCAACCCTGTTTTGAAGCCAGGGTTGATGAATCCAATATTTCTCTGAACTTTTGTCGCTGGATAGGAGTCTAAATCAATCGTGTAATTCATAATTGTAGATTTCCCATCTGGCGGTATGAATGACAACGTTCCTTCATTAGCAGCCCATTTATCAGTTCTGACACACCTGTGTAAAGAAGGAACACCAACATAATGACCATTCAAATTCAAATAACAAAGAATATCTGGGGTTCCGGATAAATGAGATGTGAAGTCTATTGAGCCATGAATTCTTGCAACGATGGGTATTAATTTTTGACTTTGAGCAGATGCATTTTTATATATGTTGTATTTGTAACCATTCGATAATGGTTTGCTTCTAGATTTCATACGATGTGGGGTTAATATAACATTAATGGTCTCAGTAATATCCACAAACAACTCATTATTTGTATATTTGACATTTGAGCTTCTCCAGGGGATTTTATTTTCGCCATAGCTATTATTATTCAATGTTGGAATGGAAGATTGAGAGGAGTGTGTTGAATAGCTTTTAGCAATTTGATTTGTAGTTTGCAAGATTCTGGACCCTAAAGTTGATTTGAACGGAACCAGGTCTTTCAAGGTGTTCAGATCTGTAATATAAGGATAGCCACCTTCAAGAACCTCCTGCATCAAATTACACATGATGTCGTAGTTGGCCTCGATCTTGATGGGGCTGATAGGATCACCAAAATAATCTTTGAGGATTTCCAAGATTTTTGTCAAGAATGTGAAAACAAAATTTGGATTGATTATTGAGCGTCCATCCTTATTTCTAATATCATTTTCTTTACCAGTTGCGCTATGGTTGTCATCGTTTTGGAATGACTCCTTATCATGATCATCTTCGTCTTCGTCTTCGTCGTCGGTATTCAGACTCTTCAATGTCAAGTGTTGTGAAGCAGTAAGGTATTCGACCAATGCGTAGATTGATAGTTTATCAGTAGAGTACTTGTAGACAGTATGCAGTTTCGAAATCTCGATGATTGAATCGTTGTAGATGTTCTGAGACCCAATTCCCTTGATGGCCGATAAAATTGTCTTCAAACTTGGAGATGTTGATGAGGTTGGATATTCAAATATCAAAGTACTATAACTACTTGTTAGTAAGGTGCACCATTATCTTTTGTATTTAAGCGCCATCATCAGACAAACCGTAGAGGACGATACTCACTCTCGGTCATCAGCAATATATAGACCTTCAATTGTGGCCATTTCTCGTGGGGAGTCTAAGGAGGTCCAGAAGCAGCGGGAAAACTTGGTTTAAATGGGCTCAAGCAGACTTTCTGTCCTGAAGTTCTTGGATGAAGTTCTGACGCTTTGGAAAGGTTTAACCGCTGGTTTCAGCTTCGGTTTTGGTTTTGATCATTTCCAAAGTGTTGGCTTTTTTGGCCCTTATCAAAAATTACCCAGGTTTGAATTTCAGCCGAGCACTACTCTTACATAAGCATCTGCCATTACATGCCAGTGTCAATAAATAGAAGCATATAACCTTAAACCAACCAACTTCAGATATTACATTATTTCAGTTGCAGATACAGTTGAGCATAACGGAAATTATTGTATTATTATATTAATTTGCATAAAAACATTAAACATTCACAAGAGGTATTAAAACATCAATCTATTTACGAGAAGCACTGGAGTTGTCGTCAACGATATTAACATCAGCACTCTTTTCATTGGTAGAAGAGTGATCATCCTCTTCAGCAAATCTGTGAACATCAATATTCAAATCTCTGGCAACCTTTTCTTCGACGTTGGAAATGTCAATCAAACCATAGATAGAAATGGTGATTAAACCTAGAACACCAGCAACACACGAGAAAACAAAGGCAACATAACCTTTAGCGGTGAAACCACTTGGGACTGGACCAACTTGGACATTTTCACCAGTCAAGTCAGTGAAATCAGTGTTACCGGCAATGTTAGCATTAGTGGAGATGTTCACGTTATCACAAACAGCTTTATGGGATTCTGATAATTGTTGGCTTGGATCGGCAATAATGTCTTTTGGAGCTTCAACTAAAACGATGGCCAAACCTTGTTCCAAATGCCAGTCAATGTGACAATGGAAGAACCAAACACCTGGGTTATCAGCTTTAAATCTTAAAACCATGTTTGAGTTTTCACGAACGAAAGCAGTATCTCTCATCATTGGATATTCTGGGAACTCTGGGTGATCATCAGAATCATAAGGTTTTGGATCATCAGAATCATCTGGACCTGAATAATCATCTCTGTCAACCAATTGGAAAACGTGACCGTGTAAATGGAAAGGATGCTTACCGGTATCATTGTTGTTAACAACAATTTGAACGATATCATCTTTGTCCAAAACGAAGGCGTTCAAGTTTGTACCGTAGATTGAAGCATCAGTGGCATAATCACCAGCAGCTAAAGCAGAGACTAACACTGGAACTTTTGGTGCAGTGAAAGTGATGTTATTGAAGAAGGCATAATTGATACCATCTTTCAAGTTATCCATGACAACATCAAGTGAAATTTCAATATCTGGATCACCATATAATTCAGTCTTGTTGATTGGAGTCAAGTAGAAATCATCTAAATAAGCATCAACATCAGTGGAAGCAGTGTAAGCTTGTGAGACATCTGCATTATCATCACCATATGATAAAGTAGAGGTAGCGTTGATAACCAATTCATCTGGTTGGACATCCAACATACCAGTATCAACCAATTGCATAATGGCATAATTCTTGGAAGTATCAGATTTTGTCTTCAATAAAACGGTGTAACGTTGAGCAACGGTGATATACAACATTGAAGTGGTATTTCTTTCAACAGGGATACCATCAACTTCAATAACATCAAATTCATGATCTTCGATAAAGAACCAATAAGAAGTGAACCCACCGATGTTGATCAATCTTAATAAATAAGTAGTATCAGGTTGAACAGACCATGTCAAATTTCTAGTGTTATTCAATAAGAAATTTTGAGGAATTGGTTCAGCACCAGTTGGATTGTTCAAGTTTAAGAAAGCTGGTAATAATTCATAAGAAGTTGAATGATACCATTCAGTTAAAGAAATTGACAATTCTTCATCATAATCTTCACCTTGAACGTATGGATAATCTTTATCATGAATGATAAACAACCCTCTCATACCATCCATATATTGACCTTTGGTATGGGAATGGTACCAATAAGAACCAACTTGATCTGGAACAGTAAAGTTGTACAAGAAAGTTTGACCAGGACCAATTGGACATTGGGTAACCATTTCAGGACCATCCATTTGAGATGAACCATGTTGGAAAATACCGTGGAAATGTAAGGAAGTGTTGTAATCATCAAAACCATTAGTCAAATAAAGATGGACAGTATCACCCTTTTCAACTTGAACATCTGGCCATGGGAATTCACCATTACAAGTAATAACTTGTCTTGAAACTCCAGTACCATCTAAATCAGCTTCACCATAACCGGTGGTCCAGTTATAAGTGTGTGTAGCGGCGGACACAACTGAGGACAAAGCCAAGACAGAAGATGTCAAGATTGTAGTAAATTTAACCATTGTTTTCAATCTTGAAATTGGATGAACTTTTCAGTTTAAACAATAATCAATTCTTCTGTGATCATCATTTTCAAAGTTGATGATATTGGTTATTTTATATAGGAATTTAAAAAATTTTCCCAGCTTTCAAGAGTTCATCTGATTATATTCCAGACATATTCTTTTAGAGTTTGAACATGCAGTAGTAACGCCGACTCGCTGCACGACATTTGGGCGGACAATCATAGCGTTTACGAAGAGATTTGTTACCAGTTTTGGGACATTGGGAAATTTAGGACACTTCGCAGCTTCAAGGGCCCATAGCACATCACGAAGAGGGCCGTGCCATGGTCCATCAAACGACCTTAGGGGTCTTTCAGTGGGGTCCCTTCATCTTTGTAGCTCAGGGTGTTGATGGTTGCTGTTTAACAGTGTCTAGGAATGCTATTACAAGTTGAGGCCACTGCCGCGAGATGTGCCTTGGTTCAAGCTTTTTTTGTCAAAGTTGGGTCTTAAAAACTGGCAAACATTTCTTGGTATTTTTCTTCTTCATGCTGAAGCGGCCGACATTGTGAATTATCAGTGGATATCAGATTGATCACTGCACGGTCGGTCACCTGAGCGGGAAGAATCTATATATCGGGGAGAAGTGATTCTCTCTCTGTCTGGACTCTGGAGAGCCTAGGCTAAGCTGCCTGAAAGAGACACAGGGCGGCAATTGTTACAACCATTTGTTGTGTAAACCCAATTTATATCCAATAGAAAGCTAGGGAAATGTGGAAGGTCTTGGGACACTTTAAGGTTATCAGATGGAACAATGCATCTCAAAAGGGGACAAATGCACAGTAAAACAGTTTTGAGCTTCTTCAATCGAATTAATCACATCAGTCTCAAAGCAACAATCTCACTGGATCTCAAAGCTAACATCTAAATCGTAAGTGCTTTAATATATAGTGACTACTCGCCACCAAAATCAGCCTTGTACGTGTGTCTCGATTCTTAGCGCTTTTTCATTTCTTTTCTCTATCTAATTCATCAGACTCTAGTTGAAAAGCTTTGTCCGTCCCAGTGTCTGCATGTCTCTGCGCCTTCAAAAACACCCACACGCATCGGTCACTTAAGCTTATTTTCGATTATTCGAGTCCAATCAGAAACGACAGTTTGAATCAAAATGGCTTGATTTCAAAAAAGTATGGGATATGAATTTCTTCACTTATGACTATTTCGAAACAATAACTATGTACGAGCTAAGCACTATGTACCCTACCTACATATTCAATTAATTTAATTTCAGCCAGTGGTGCTCTCAGCAAACACCTTGTGTTTTTACACCCTTCTAAAAACCTTAGTAATTCGCGAAGGTAGTAGGATCGAAGCAGCCAATAAACCCAAATACATCCACCGTTAAACTCTTTTCATGGACCCTAGTACCGTAGAACACCTGAATATGTATTCAGACACTGGGCTTCAATGCTATCCCAACCTTCCGGTCCATGCTTTATTCTACCAGTGACAACTCTTCACCTTTACGCTCCATTCGCATCTCAAAATTAATTGGCATGATCTTCAAACGGTTCAATTCAATTATTAACCGATCAAAGATACACATCCCGGTTCTCAGGTAAAAACAAGCTTTTTAGGAGCCAAATCGGGCTTGTAAAAACTTCAACAACAGCTTCGATTTGAAATATGCTTCAAGTTTTAAATTTCTTTAGTGATTGTATGATAGATATGCGCACTGGGCATTTGGAAAAGAAAAGGGTTTCTCCCTCTGCTCTTATTGGCTTCTTTCTCACGTTTATAAGCCCGACGAGTCAGGACTTTTGGGACAATCTGAAACCAGGCCGGGACACAGAGTCGCACAGGCCAATAATAAGTGATGAAAAGTATCAAGCTCATCAAAAAAAAAGAATTTTCAGCTATTTTATTAAGAGGGCGGTATGTTCCAGTAAAAGCAGCACATTACTTCACATGAGTCTCGGGCATTTATGGATTATAAGTCCTAGATTGATCATTATATCATTAAGGCAGAGTGTTTAATGCCTTTTGTCAACCAATGATGCTCACTGTGTATGTACTCGTAAAGTACAATAAGAATGATGCAGCAGGAAGAATGATCAAGCACAACAAGCGTCCGGTTGATTTGAGTTCACTTGTAAGTTGTGACTATAAGTTGAGCCCTGTGCTGACAAGTGATAAATTATCAACTGACTATCCTGAAGCTTAACATGATAGCTTGATCACTGGTCATGTACATGGTCCGATTAAGCCAGTAAAAGCTGTTTAAGGTACTCAAGCCTTTTCACCTTTCAAATATCTGATGCATTCTTGGCAATTGACGTGTGTTTTTTTTTTATCAAAGATCTGAACATGAATACAAATCCGATGCAAGCCTAATTCTTAGAATTAACTGAAATTCAATTAAGCTTTCTCCCTGAATCACGTAATGCTGTATAGATGATTGGCTAGCTCTGTGATGTTGTGAATAGTGGATGTGGCATAATTAATGAATTTCACAATTAATTGAAAATGCAAAGATATATCGAACAAAAGATATATCGAACAAAGATCTGAAGATTGGACATTATGCTATTGTAATTGTTGATACGTTAAGAGCAAAGAACTACACGAACAAAATTAACGGGATAATTGCACAGTTATATACTTAAGCACCCCCTCAATCAAGCATATCAAATTTATTTGCTCAGTCAGAAAATCAGAAAACAATCATTACTCTTCTTTAATTTGCCAAACCTGTCTCGTATTATTTGCTCATATATTGAAGAGCCGGTGGTTATGAGCGAAGGTGTCCGTCCCGGAATTAAAAGAAAAAAAGTCAGCCAGTCGGAACTTGTTATTTTTTTTGGATGTGTCTCGAGTTTTGCTTAAACTTGACACATCTTTTTAGATCTATAGTGATAAAGTGACATAAAGTAAGAGATTCAAATAGATATTTTTTTGCATATTTTCCGTTTAAGGGTCTGTTTCATCTAAATTGATTTGCTTTATCTCAGTTTGTTGTTCATAGCTTCTAATTTTTTGAAAAACTTAATCCACTTGGTACCTTATATAATAGACATATAAATAAAACATGTCAAACACAAAGATCACAAGTTTGATAAAAGATTTGAACATCTTATCCAGATTGCAAAACTTGACAAAAAAGGGGCGTGTAAAGTCGCCAATAAATACTTCCACTCCAACAACAAGTCCAGCTAAACTGCCCACATCAGCTCAACATGGTTATAGAAGATCCACTGCACCAACTGCGCTACCCATTTCAAAAATCATAACAACGAAACTTTTCCCGTTGTCAATAAATGAATCATTTCAGGACTTTTTAAAAAGGAAAGATCTTGATATTGCTCAAGAGAATCTTTTGAAATTATTGAACTGTTACAATGATGATTCCAAAATTGCCAAAACTTTAAAAATCCAAATCGACGACAATGGAAATTATATTAATGAGTTCATGGTCCATCCTAAAGATATTGATTATAAAGATTGTAATCATTTTGTTTTAATACATGGCTATGGTGCAGGCCTTGGATTCTATTTGAAAAATCTAGATGAAATCTCATCAAAATCTAAAAATTGGTGTATTCATGCATTGGACTTACCAGGTTATGGATGTTCCTCGCGTCCTAAATATGATGAGTCTACAACGTTGGAGAAATATTTTGTTGATGCCCTGGAGACATGGAGAATAAATAGAGGGATAGATAATATGCTGATGTGCTGTCATAGTCTCGGTGCTTATATGACTGTTCTTTATATCATCAAATATAGAGAACATGTTAAAAAATTACTGTTAGTTTCACCAGCTGGGATTTATAGACCCGATGATTTGGAACTGAACATTCCGGTTTGGTTTGATTATCTTTGGGAACAAAACATATCACCCTTTTCATTGGTTAGAAACTTGGGTCCCTTTGGTTCATTGATCACTTCAGGTTGGACTTCAAGAAGATTTGCCAAATTGACTAAGAAGGAACAATTCTATTTACATAAATACACTTATGCCATTTTCAATGCTCGTGGATCTGGAGAATACTATATGAGTCAAGTACTCGGAGCAGGGGGTGTTCCTAAACTACCATTGGTTGATAAGATTGATCAAATTAGTTGTGACACAACGTGGTGTTATGGAGATGAGGACTGGATGCCCAAAGAAGGTGGCTATAAAAGTATAGAAAAGATAAAGACAAACACCAAATATGAGAGTGATTTCAAAACTTTCAAAAATTCGGGACATCATCCTTATCTTGATAATTATCCAGATTTCAACCAGTTTGTACTGGACGAGATGGAAAATTTTGAAAAAAGATATATAAAGTGAAACATTTCAAATATACAAATCAATATTCATCAAAATTATACATTGACACGTCGTAGTTTGTATATCATTCGAGATGAGTCTATTGAACTAAATATAAGTGAATCGGGGTGTTCAAAACAGATGTATTATTATATAAAAACATAAAAAAAAAAAAATTGACATTATTGTTTGGTGGTGTTCATTGTTGTATAACTGGAGTGACACATCCTCTTATTTCGAGTAAATTTGATCAACAGCTTTCTTATTGGCTTCCAAAATCTTCTTTCTTTGTAATTTTTGAGCAGATGTGACAAATCCATTTTGTGGGGTCCATTCTTCATCAACAAATACTATACCTTGTACTAGTTCTATACCGTTCAATCCTTGTGATTTAGCAGTGCCCAACAATGCTTTTAGCACCTTGTTAACCAATTTGGATTCATGTAAAGCTTTGTGGATCTCTTCATGTTCATTCTTGATTAATCCCAACTCTAAAGCTAATGAACGAATAGCATTTTCATTTGGAACAATAATACCAACTGGTTTAGCATGATTTTGATCAGCGTAAACACAAATGTTGGAAACATAAGTATTTGAACGATACACTGATTCTAATTTTTCCAAAGCAATATATTCACCATTCAAAGTTTTGACCAAGTTTTTCTTACGATCAATAATTTTCAATTGACCAGTAGAAGTCCATTGACCAATATCACCAGTCTTGAACCAACCTTCTGGGTCAAAAGAATCTTGAGTTTCTTTTGTGTTTTTATAGTATTCTGGCATAACAGGATAACCTCTGATCCAAATTTCACCTTGATCATCTTTAGCATAATAACCAGCGTCTGCAACGTCAACTAGTTTAACAGTGATTGCACCAGAAAGAGCACCTTGAACGTCATATTCAAAATTGTCTGGATGAACGACAGTGGTATTTGCCACAGTTTCAGTTAACCCATACCCAATTAACATTGGACAAAGTAAATTGGAAATGAAAACTTGAGTCTCTTTTGAAATTGGAGAACCACCATTCAACACAAATCTCAATTGTCCACCAGTTGCTTGTTTAACTTTTTTGAAGATAAAGTTATCAATCAAATATGAAGAACCTGGAACTTTCCAGTTTCTCAATCTATAGTTATAACAGGTCCAAAACAATTTTTGGGTGAAAGAAGGCTGTTTAGCAATTTGAGACATGATACCCTTTTTGATGGTTTCCCAAACAGCAGCAACTGCAACCATAATGGTAGGCTTGAAAGTCTTGATATCACCTTCTGAATTTCTTGTTGAAGCATCAGTTAATGTTTTAACATTGGCATAGCCAATAACACCATTCCAATAAAATGCAATTAATTCAAAAGTCAACTCAAAGATGTGCGCCAATGGAAGGAATGCAATGATACGATCTTTTTCATTAATCAAAGAGCGATCAATGATGAATGCAACACCACCGATACCAGCAAGGATGTTTTCATGTTTCAAAACGACACCTTTTGGATCACCGGTTGAACCTGAGGTATACATAATACAAGACAAGTCTGATGGTTTTGGAGGTTGGACAGGGACATCTTGGGCATCTTTACCCAATTGATGCACCTCATCTAATGAGATGATCTTAATATCTGGTCTGACTTCTAGAATTTTATCAACAGCGGTTTTAGCTTCTTGATACAATTCGCCATCTTGTCTTCTATCCTTAGGGTCAATTGGTTCAGAATGAATGATAAATTTGACATGTTCCGCTTTTTGCAAAGGATTGACCAAAGCATTTAATAAATGGTTATCAGTGAAGATGGCGTTTGATTCAGTTTGAACCAATGAATGGGTCAACCCTTTTTCACCCAATGTGTCATAAGCGGTAACAATTGGAATAGATTGTGATTGAGCGGCTAAGAATGTTTTCATCCATTTGTGAGAAGTGGAAGCAAAGATATGTAGTTTGTTATCACCATTTGGTTTCAATCCCAATTGGATCAACCCACGACCATAATCATGGATGTATTGGTTCAGTTGTCTATAGGTTTGATATTTATAATCACTCAATTCGTAGTATAACCATGTTTTTTCCACTTCGGTTTCTTCGCCATCGACCAGTTTTTTAACCATTTTTTTCTCTTTGTGGACCTCTAGGATATCTCTGTAACCAATGGCATTACGATCGCCTCCTTTTTCGAAAGCTTCCAAGATGAATTCATAAACAGTGTTTGCCTTATAACCAACTGGTCTTTTGATTGCTGTTAAATCCTTCAATTTGGCATTTCTTCTTGGGGCGGTTTCGCCATCTCTTTGTGGTTCACCAACTGGGACGTTCACAAGTTGTACCATTGTTTCTATACTGTTTGAGGTTGAAGCTGTGGTATTTCAAATCAATTGAGTTCACGTTCTTGTTACTGTGTTCAAAGAGGGAAAGGTCAAAAGAATGATGCTTTTTTCGCAAATTTAAAGCACCTTTGACGGATCAACAAAAAAAAATAACAGGACCGGTTGATTGCCGGATTTGTAAACGATAACTGTTAGTCACATTGACAAGAGACAAGGAATAGGGGCGAAGGTATTGGGAAAGATGCTAGTTCAAGGTTGTTCTCTTTGCGTTGTCACCCCACCAAACTATCAACAGCCAGAGCACTGCGTCGTGGAATGGTTTGACAATACCCAGATAATTGAAGCTGTCAGATCGAACAAAGAGGCGTACACACTAAAATGCAATGCACAGCTATTGACACCATTAATTGACGATGAATAATCAGCCTGCTATTAGAAGCTAGGCGTGACTACAACTACATATGTTTGATCCATCCAGACCAGCGATTAGGTTTATTATAACGTTAATGTCCATCGATTCGCTGAAGATTCGTCCTAAACATTTCAGCTCCATGTGTCTATCCATTTCTTCAAAGATCTAAAAATTTGACAATTTGCTACATACTTAACGTCTTTCCACGAGCTGAAGCTGTTCTATGGCTCAATACTTGTCCTGGAGAGCGATTTCCGTACTGTCATTTCGTTTAGTGTCACCACCCGTTGTTGGGTTCTTCAATTTCCCAACAAATCTACAGAATTCCCACACTGAAGTTTTGAACTCAACTTTGTAATATGCAACGCACAGAACACATTCGCGAAATGAGGAGAGTGCCAGTGTGACATAACCAGCTCCTAATCAAGACATTTCCTCTTCTAGAGCTTGAAATATTCTAGTGCGATGTGACAGATTCACGGGTCATTAAACCGAAGGCAATTAAAAAATTTAATATATGAGAAAACCATTCTAAAGCGGCTTGAACAAGATTTCTGTACTTTTTGATCAATTCAATAGCCGCCCATGACTACTCCTTTGGTGAACAAGAAAAGGCTTTCAGATGGTCTAACGGTCACCTCGAAAGTTTTTGTTAGATCAAGAAATGGAAATGCTTCAAAGATTGTCAGAGAACACTACTTGAGAAACGATATTCCATGTCTATCCAAAGCATGTAACAAATGTTTCCAAATACTATCACCAAATGCTCAAGGTGAATTACCAAAATTTATTTTGAGTGAAGATCCATTGAAAATCAAATCTTACGGTGGGTCCCATTATGTCATTGTCGATACAAATATCATCTTACAGGCCATTGATCTGTTAGAAAACAATGGAATCTTTTTCGACGTTATTGTTCCCCAAACTGTTTTAGATGAAGTTAGAAATAAGAGTTTTCCAATTTATTCAAGAATAAGAACCCTTTGTAAAGATACTGAAAAAAGGTTTATTGTTTTCCATAATGACTTCAATGAAGAGACTTTCACGAAAAGATTAGAAAATGAATCGATCAACGATAGAAATGACAGAGCTATAAGAAAAACAGCCAAATGGTTTCAAACGCATTTAGACAATAAGATAAATATCGTGTTGATCACAAATGACAGGTTGAACAGAGAAGCTGCTACCAAAGAAGGAATTCAAACAAGAACTTTACATCAATACGTTGACTCATATCCAAATGGTGACGATTTCAAAGATTTGATACCACAAGAGGATTCGTTTAGACCAAGAGATGATACAAATAAGCTTTACTACAAAGAATATTATCCAACATCAAGATTAATGGGTGGATTGAAGAATGGTACTCTATATCAGGGGAATATCAACATCTCATCTTATAATTTTCTCGAAGGTGAAATTTCATTACCTACTTTACCAAAACCTTTACTTATCATAGGGAGTGAAAATTTGAATAGATCATTCAACGGGGATTCGGTCATTGTGGAATTATTGCCTAAATCACAATGGAAGAAACCTTCTTCAACAATCATTGATGATGATGAATTAAATAGTAATGAGGATCCAGAAAATGAAGATGCTTTAAACATTTCAGATAAAGAAAGAAGATTATTAACTCAAGATGCTATCAATACACAAAATGATTCAGATCAAGACTTACAGCCTACTGGAAGAGTTGTCGGTATTGTTAAAAGATCTTGGAGATTATACGTGGGTCAAATTGTGGAAAACTCAGTTTCCAAAGCAAATACAAATTCTGCAAAATCATGTTTTGTTAAATTGATGGACAAATGTTTACCAAGAATTAGAATCAAAACAAGAAAAGCTAAAGACTTGTTGGGGAAAAAAATTGTGATTGCTATTGACTCGTGGAATACAACTTCAAGAAATCCAGAGGGCCATTTTGTTAGAAGTCTTGGTGCTACAGAATCTGTTGAAGCTGAAACAGAAGCCTTGTTATTAGAACATGATGTTGAGTATCGTCCTTTCAGTAAAAACGTTTTGGATTGTTTACCTGTTGAAGGTCATGATTGGAAAGTTCCTGAAAATTTACAAGATGAAGATGTCATTGCTAAAGATCCATTATTACCTAAAAGAAAAGATTTTAGAGATAAATTGATCTGTAGTATAGATCCTCCAGGCTGTGTTGATATTGATGATGCCCTTCATGCTAAAGTATTACCAAACGGGAACTGGGAAGTTGGTGTTCATATTGCTGATGTTACACATTTCGTTAAAGCGGGTACTGCACTAGATGCTGAAGGTGCATCTCGTGGTACTTCTGTTTATCTTGTTGATAAGAGGATTGATATGTTACCGATGTTATTAGGTACTGATCTTTGTTCCTTGAAGCCATATGTTGAAAGATTTGCATTCTCTGTTATTTGGGAATTAGATCAAGATGCAAACATTGTTGATGTTGAATTTAATAAATCAATAATCAAATCGAGAGAAGCTTTTTCATATGAACAAGCTCAATTACGTATTGATGATCAATCAAATCAGGATGAACTAACAAAAGGTATGAGAGCCTTATTACAATTATCCAAGAAATTGAAACAACAAAGATTAGTTGCTGGTGCATTAAACTTGGCTAGTCCTGAAGTCAAAGTTCATATGGATAGTGAAACTTCTGATCCTGGTGAAGTGGAGATTAAAAAACTGTTAGAAACTAATTCACTTGTGGAAGAATTTATGTTGTTGGCAAATATTAGTGTTGCAAGAAAAATCTTCAATGAATTCCCACAAACGGCAATGTTGCGTCGCCATGCTGCTCCTCCAAGTACAAATTTTGAAAAATTGAATGATATGTTGAGAATACGTAAGAATTTATCGATATCAATTGAATCCTCAAAGGCACTTGCAGACTCTTTGGATCGTTGTATTGATCCAAATGATGAATATTTCAATACTTTAGTGAGAATCATGTCAACACGTTGTATGATGGCTGCTGAATATTTCAGTTCTGGATCATACGGATATCCAGAATTCCGCCATTATGGGTTAGCTGTTGATATTTATACACATTTCACATCCCCAATTCGTCGTTATTGTGATGTCGTTGCCCATCGTCAGTTGGCTGCTGCTATCACGTATGAACCACTGGATTTGACTCATAGAGATAAGAATAAGATGGAATTGATTTGTAAAAATATAAATCAACGTCATAGAAATGCTCAATTTGCTGGAAGAGCATCTATTGAATACTATGTTGGTCAAGTGATGAAAAATAACGAATCTACAGAAACTGGTTATATTATTAGAGTTTTCTCAAATGGTATTGTTGTTCTTGTACCTAGATTTGGTGTTGAAAGTTTGATCAAATTGGAAGATATAACTCAACATGTTAATGATGCTAAATTTAACGAAGAGGAATATTCTTTAAATTTCAAGTTGAATAACGGTGAAAGAAAAACAGTTTCAGTGTTTGATAAAGTGGAAGTTGAAGTTAAATCTGCCCTAGATCATAGTACAGGGAAACGTAAGGCCCAATTACTATTAAAATGAGTATAGTTCGAATAGATAGCACATTAATAACATAGACGTCGGAGATAAATTCCTTAAATCGTAGCAGCTCGGAGAAAATTTTGTGTCATCAGCTGAAATAAAGGGTTCAGCTTCAGCAGCTCAGCACACGAACAACAACGTTCTCATCTCGATCTCTTATCGAAAAACTATGTATTCTACGACAACAATACAGATCATCACTGTTAAGTGTTCATATTTGCTCAATTCTAAAAACTCACGTATTGTTAGCATAAAGTCGCATCCTAGCCATATTGTCCTCTAGCTGTCATCGCGCGGGAAAAAGAGAAGTGGAAGGCTGAATAGACTTATTTTAGCGTTTGTCGAGTCAAAAGTTTCTTCATCAACTGATGAGACAGAACCACATGTGATTGATTCCCGCATTCCACTAAAGAGCTGCAATCCAACATATTTTCTCCAACTTCACACTGATCGAGCTGGAAATACTGATCCAACTTTTAAGAAATACGTGTCAAATGTCGAATCGGGTGTAATTTTTTGCGATCCGCCTAAAGTTCCAAAAGTCAGGACTTTTACACACCTTGAAAGAAATAATGCACGTACATCTGGATTTTGCAACAGTTTGGGAGGGCGATCGATCAATTTAGACCTGATATTGGAAATAGATGAATAATAATTGAATAACTTTTCTTACGCTGGTGTTGTTTGGGTTTTTCTTTTCCTCAAAGTTTTTTATTCAAAGTTATCTATTCCATCTAGGCTACTTTTCGTAGATTGTTTAGAGGGTTTATATAAACAAACATTAGACCCGTCTCCAAATTAAACAAAAACAAAACAGGTTTCATTCCAAAGCCATTGATTGAGTACACAGATCACATATACTCAAAATGTATACAGCCATCGCAGGGAAGCAACAGATAGACCCGAATCAAGGGAAACAAAGAATAGAGATGAACGATCAGTACAATAACAACTATACGACTGTCCCGTTACCTATATCTCAAGAACCATTAACAGAAGCCGAGGAGATATTGTTTAAAGAATATGAAATCAGAGAACAAGACAGATGGCTACCCTTGGCCAATGGTGAGTATAACTTTCTTTAGTCTTAGGTACTCTTACTAACAAACATTGAATTCAGTTGGAAGAGTAATGAAAAATGGGCTACCTTCACATGCCAAATTATCCAAAGAATCTAAAGAGTGTGTCCAAGAATGTGTGTCTGAGTTCATTTCATTCATAACATCAGGTGCTGTGGACAAATGCCAGGCAGAGAAACGGAAAACGTTGAATGGTGAAGATATCTTATATGCAATGAATTCATTAGGTTTTGAAAATTATGCTGAAACATTAAAGATCTATCTAGCCAAATATCGTGAACATGAAAGATTGGAAGCTGACGATCGTCGTGAAAAGGATCGCATGAAACGTCAAGCTAGGAAAGAGCGTAAGGAAAGGGAAAGAAGAGAGTTGTTGGTGGCTTCTGGACAAGATCCTGGTGATGATAATTCCAAAATGGATTATGATCAAGAGGAGGATCTGGATGATGATCTTGATGAGGAGCAGTTGGATTCTGATGATTCCAATCTGAGCGCTGTCAACGAACAGGATGAAGAAGGTCCTGTTGATCTCAATGAACTGAGATACGATATCGATAACCCAGCTATTGAGCAATACGTATTGGGTAGTGGGAACACCAATGAGATGAACGTTTACGATGAGAACATCCAGTTCCAAGAGCAGCTGTGATCCCCAACTCGACCTTTCCCAATTGCCGCCGCGATGTTTGAAGTGTTGATGTGTTTTGTGGCTTTTGTGGTTATGAAGTTTACAAAAAAATTCAATATAAAACCAACCCGGGGACCTCGTCCATTAGATCCTGCTGCTGCTAAACGATATGGCTCTTATATCCAAGGTCACATAAAGTCAGTATTGCACATCATGTTCTGGACAGGGTGGTGTACAGCATTATCGTTGTTTGTTATTTCAACACAGGCAACTGAATTCTTGATACAATTCCAAAAAGATTGGACATTTGAGTCATTCTTTGAAAATTATTTTGATGTTAATACTACTATTGATTCCGCATCGATAAAGAATATTGGTGTTTCGAAATTCCAAATGGGTGAGCACTTCAAAGGATTGATTGGTGAATTTGATTATATGATGGTTAAAGCTTTTTATTATGAGAAGGGAATTTCCGCCATTTCAATCGATAGAGAGTTGGTTTTAGCTGATGTGCAAGAGAAAGCTCCAAAGCACTTGGCAAGACTATCACAAAGAACTCCTTTGACCAAAGATCAGCAATTGGATTTTGTTTTTGATCCAACTGGTGGAATCGGTGTTGATGTTTACGTTTTGGATAGTGGGATCAATTCAAATCATAGTGGTTTTGGTAATCGTGTAACAAAAGTTGGTGATTTCACTAAATCTGGATCCAATGAACTGGAGCAACAACCTACAATGTCTAATTTAGAGGACCCTGTAGGACATGGCTCATATATTGCAGGTGTTATTGCATCTGAAATTTATGGAGTTGCTAAAAAGGCCAATTTGTTCGATGTTAAAGTCACAGATTCCAAAGGTCGTACCAAATTATCGTCGGTTGTTAATGCCTTAAATATGGTTTTACAAGGTTCCAAAATAACGAATAGACCAACATTAGTTGTGATTCCTATGGTGATGAAGAAAAACGCCATTTTGAATGGAGCTATTGAGACATTGGTTCAACAAGGTATCCCAGTGGTAGTACCAGCTGGTAATGACGGAAAACAAGCATGTAACTTCTCACCGGCAAGTGCCAAGGGGGCTTTAACTGTCGGTGCAATTGATGTTGATAATGGAGATTCAATTGCTAAATTTAGTAATTGGGGAGCCTGTGTTGATGTTTTCGCTAGTGGAGTCCATGTGGAAACTACTAGTAATCATGGAAATGAAGTGGTCTCCAAGACAGGAACTTCATTGGCAACGGGTGTAACGGCTGGCTTAGTTGCCTATTTCATGGGTATGGGAGATACTGGTAAACAAGCTGTCGAAAGAGTAATGAACTATTCCACCACTGATGTTATTCCTAGCTCAAGTATTGACTTTAAACCGTTAACTGTGAATAAAATCGCTTTCAATTGTGAAGGAAATCCAAATTGGTGATGTCATTTGCTTTACCATAATAATACATCTAATACGTCTCTTTAATTACTGATTTTCGTAGTAGAGTCAACTTGTAGTTGATGAGCTAATAAAAAACTTTGTACCAATAACTACAGAGGAAGTTTTAAATCAGAACTATTCATTCAATATCCAAAGCATAAGGGTGATAACCATTCGATAGAATACACAATACCTGAGTCTGTTTTCAAAACATCTCATAGTTTGGTGGCAGCAAGAGGTCTTTCCAAAGTTGTAACGTCGTCATAAATCAAAGTTGTCAAAAAATCATGATATTTTTTCCCTGTAACGTCATCTTTAAAGTAATTAGCAGCTTGGTTAAATTTATGTCCCGGTTTAGCATTGCTAGACAATTCTTGAACAACTTGTTCCAACAACTTCAATGTATAATCCGAAGTGATCTTAACACCTTTATCAGTCGATGCACCATGATGAACCCATTGGTATAGTTGAGATCTTGAAACTTCAGCAGTCGCAGCATCTTCCATCAGATAGTTGATTGGAACACACCCAACACCACGTAACCAAGCTTCGATATAACTCAACCCAATAACCAAATTTGCCTTGATACCGGCCTCGGTGATTTTGGCATCTTGAACAAATGGGGACAATAAATCTCTTTGAGTGATTGGTTTATAATTCTCAATACCTTTTGGAGAATTGATTTGATTTGGTGTCAACATTTTCTTAAAGATATCATTGGCAATTTCAGCCAATGCAGGGTGTGCAATCCAAGTACCATCATGACCAGCGTTAAATTCTCTCAATTTATCCTTCTTAACATTCTCCATGGCGATTGTATTGGCCTTTGGATCATTCTTGATTGGGATTTGGGCAGCCATACCACCCATCGCATGCACTTGTCTCTTATGACAGGTATAAATCAACAATTTAACATATGAAGACATAAATCCAACATTCATGGTGACTTGAGAGCGATCTGGTAAGATGAATTCAGAATGATTACGCAAGGATTTAATATATGAAAAAATATAATCCCAACGACCACAGTTCAAACCTGCAGAGTGATCACGTAGTTGATAAATGATTTCATCCATTTGGAAGGCAGCTGGTAATGTTTCAATAAGTACCGTGGCACGAATGGTACCTCTTGGAATATTGATATGATCTTGTGAGACGTTGAAAATATCATTCCATAGTTTAGCTTCTAAATGGTGTTCCATTTTTGGTAAATAGAAATAAGGACCTGAACCACGAGCAATGGCCTCTTTGGCATTATGATAAAAATATAGAGCGAAATCCAAAATTGATCCACTAACTGGTTCCCCATCAATCAAGATATGCTTTTCATCTAAATGCCATCCTCTTGGTCTAACTATTAAAGTTGGAATATGTTTATTCTTATTCAATTTATATTCTTTTGAACCTTTTTTAAAATCAATTTGTTCACGAACAGCATCATAAAGATTAACTTGTCCATCAATAACGTTGAACCAAGTTGGAGTGGCAGAATCTTCTAAATCACACATATAAGTTGCCACATGTGCATTTAATGCATTGATCAACATTGATCTTGAACTTGGACCAGTGATTTCAGTACGACGATCTTGTAATTTTGGACCTAAAGCAGGACCTTTCCAATTTGGATCATCTCTAATATAAGCTGTTTCAGGTAGGAAATTTGGTAAGTACCCATCATCTCTTCTTGCTTGTTCGGCAGAACGATTTGATAATAGTTGCAATCTTGTCTTATTAAAAGAACGATGCAAGATAGCAATGAAAGCTAAAGCATCTGGTGTTAAGATATGTTTGGCATTTGAAGGAACTCTTGCACGAATTTCAACACCTTTCAATAAATCTTGTGTCTCTGGGAATGGATTATCAGCAACGGTCATATTGTTATCAATCTACTATGTTGAAGTTTTCTGTAAATGTGTTGAATTGAATGGCAAGACTTGTGGAAAGGCAATTGAGAAATCCCTTAATATTTATAATGTTTTCAAATCCGATGATGGAAAAGGTGCAACGGAATTCATTGTATAATTTGCCATGTTTTGATGGTTTAACGGTATCAGACTTAATCATCATCAATGATTATTTGGAGCAATGGCAGCGGCTGTTCGGTCAAAAGCAGTTTGGCCAGAGTCGCGAACATGTTTGGTTAAAGCCGAGTCAGCTGATAATGAGTTCGGCGAGAGTGGTGAGACTGATTAGAACAAAGAAAAAGAACAGATGCTAGATTTAAATGGCATTGGTGCTTATGGCTCTATAATAATGATACTCCAGTTACCGTCTCTTTTTTTTGGTGCTATTCCTGTAGCTTTTGGTGAAGTTGATGATTTTTGTTGACGCTTTGTGCCGGTTCTCCAAAGAAGCTTTTGGAGGTGGAAACAACTGGAATCTGGGGTAATTAGGAACAATCAATTGAATGAGAATGCTTTTGAATGAGGTGGTCAGTCAAAGGGAGTGTGAGTATTCAAGAGGTCAGAGACACGGTGATTGAGAGAATAAAGTGGGTTCTAATTCTTTTTTATCGAATGTGTCATGTCTTTATCTGTCAAGGGATTATGTGTACGTTCAACGTTGTGATCCAAGTGATCCAAAAGTCCTTGTTGTCTACGTGTCCCATTTCAGCGATTTAAGAGGGATGGGTTGTTGGTTTTGTATTTTTCAATAAAGGGATTCATACGCAAAGACACTGAGCGATGACTTCCGTGTTCAGTAACAGTTTAGACGACCCTTATTCTTCTAACCAAAGTCAAATGTCACATGACTTTCACGTGAAAACACTCCAATCATCAATATATGAAGCGGAAGTCTTCCAACGAGCTTGGGGAAGGACACTTATCAATTCTGGTGTTATCTGTAGCATTTCATAGGGCTTAATACATTCATACAACTTATATTTATCGATTCTGTCTATGAATTCCTCAATATACGCCATAGTCTTAAACCCGAACATCACCAAATCTCATTCCCATCTTATCCAGAACTACAACCATCTTCAATCTTGAACTCACCAACAAAAACTATCCGCAATCCACCAAACACAAGAATAAATAAAGCAAAAAAGGGAAACAAATCAAGCCGGCTCCACTCATCTGATAACCTTCGAGCTCTCTGCCTCATAGAAAAAAGCCTTTCTATACTCATCGTTTAACAAATCCATTTTCATAGAATCATGGGGCAGTACACGAGTAGAATTACTAATTCCAATCCATCCACATCAATAGCAAATTCAACTGCATCTTCACAGTCTTCTGTTGACTCTTCAGATGCTTCTACCCCAATAGCCTCAAATGGGCCTCATGTCTCTCATGCCGCCTCACCCATCACTTCCCGTCAAGATAATAGCCATGATAATCATAACCATAACCATCATGACAACTCATCAAGAATGAATAACCTGAGAAGAAGAAGATCATCAGCAAACTATACAGCGGCAAATCTTCCAAATCCAAGAAGAAGAAGACTGCCGAGATTGAATGAAACCATAAGGTTTTGGAATAGAAGATTATCTCAGCCAAATAATAATTCTAATGAATCTTTAACAACTTATGATTCCGGACCAAGTCATGATGAAGACCACGAACATAGAGAAGATGAAGTTGATGTTAATTTGAATAGACTACATGAATCAGCTAATTCTCATCCAATGGGATCTCATCCATCAACTCCTTTAGATACCAATAATTACAACGGTTCAGATCCATTGGATATTGCTGGTTTGGCTGATTTGGCTTCCGACATCTTTGCTCCAAGATCTTCTTCAAACCAGACACCTGCAGCATCAAATAATGGCTTTTCAAATAGAGACTCTTCTAATCCAGCGAGAATTCGTCATAGATCTAATAACAGAAACGATGATAACTCGATGTCTTTTGAACATCAGACTCAAATGTTATCCCGCCTATTGGAAATAGCCGCTACATCGACCGTGTCGAACCTAATGGGATCTACGCAGGTAAACGGTAGAAGATTTGATAACACTTCAAGATTGAATCCTCAGGAAAGCTTGAATAATGATAGCTTTGGCACTATAAATGCTAATGGTGATGACTCAAATTTCCAGGAATTTGTAAATGCACTGAGAAATGGATTGTTGACTAACGAATTGACGAATAGATACTCTGATGTCGAAAGCAACTACAGAGATAACATGACTTTTTTCAGAGCATTCAGATTTGATAGTGAAGGATTGAATCTCAATAGTAATATTGTTGCTGGTGATGATGATGAGCAAAGTTTTACAACAAGCTTTGGTGAGAGTGCAACTTCAGTTGGTGCAGATGAAACAGCAAGTCGTAATGAACTAGGATCTGGAAGTAGAGGAAATGATGTTGAATCTCCAAATGTGCCAGTTATGATCATTGGCGTTCGTTCTGTTCAACCACATATTGATGCTTTATCCGTAAGTCGATCAACATCAACTACAACACCTGTGCAGACATCTTCTCAACCATTACCAAACACGGATAATGAAGCTACTGGAAATATCGAGGAGCATAATGGACATGAAGGTCATGAAGGTAATGACTCAAGAGATACCAACACCGCCACTGGAAATAATGACACCAACAATAACGATAATAATCCACAAAGATCCTGGGTCATATTTGTTATGGGGAACACATTTGCATGGAATCATCCGCTATTATCAGCACCTTCTTTAATGAGCGAAAATCCAACATATGAAGATTTACTCAACTTGCAAGAATTAATTGGGCAAGTTAAACCACAAGTCGCCACCAGAGAAGAGCTATTCAAACATGATGACCAACTATTTGAAATCAGAACGACTCCAATAACCACGGGAACTATAACCAACAACTCAAAATATCCAATCTTACAAATATCAGATGACCAAAGCCGCTGTCATATCTGTCTATCAGAATATGAAGATTCAGAAATCATCAGAAAATTAACAAATTGTAATCATTACTATCATCAGTCATGTTTGGATAATTGGCTATTGAATGGGAAAAATAACTGTCCCCTTTGCAGATCAAAGGGAATTGTCAATCCTGGTGAAGAACAAGAACAGAAAGTCTGAACTAGACCTATACGAGCTTGTATATAGTGTTTATGATGTTATGGGGATATTAGTTAGGATTATAGGATTTAATTTATGGGAATATTAATAAGACTTCCGAAGTAATTTACATGTATCAGGAACCATACAAGAAAATTTTGCAAATCGAAAGCTTGCTGAATGCTCTAGAGTCTTTGAAGGCTTCGTTTTGTAAAGCAAAATAAGTACAACTGCACTGATGAAGTTGAATCTGTTATTGAATATGGAAAAAAATAAGAAACATTTGAGTTTTTCATATCTACACGATCAAATCAAAGTATAGTATATACCAGTCAGCGCGCTGAAAGCTAAAACAACATATCCGGTTCTATAGATCCCTCTAATTGACAATTCTTTACCAGCATCCCAAATGAAATGTATAATACCATTTGCTGCATGGAGAAGAAATGGAAAGACAAATGTCGCCTTCAAACAACTTTGAGTTATTGGGTTCATGGAATGGAAATAGTCAACAATGGCTGCTGAAACTATTGAGAGATTAAACAATTCACTAGCAACATTAGTAGCAGTGATACCATAAAATGTGAGCCCCAAGACAAGACCCGATAACCTATGTAATCCGGAAAGACAAGATGTTAGCTGGAAGGAATAAACAGAAAGATCTGGGGATTGTGGTCTGTTTTTTCTTTGGGCAATGATGATTTCCTGTTCACGTTCATGGGTTGTTGGGATTGAAGTTAGAGGTCGTAAGATGAATCTTGATGGGCCCTTGTGAGCAAATGATTTTATGACTGATCCTGACAAGCGATAACCTAGGCGAGTATTCAACATCACTGAAATTGTTTATATATTAACATCTTTCTCTTCATCAATATTCACTGAACCTCCTTGTAGAAGTGATTTGACCTTATATAGTGCTCCACTTCTTCAATATCAGCCCAGGCATCAAAAATAAATCAGTCGATTTTGACTTTGCGGAGATGTAAACCATTTGGGCCGTTTACATTACTAAGCCCATCTATCTAGTATGAATGGATGTCAGTCTATTCAGAAGTTACTCAACTATCTGAACTCATACTTTCGCAATATTCATCACAGCGGATGATTGGTGTACTTACCTTAAACTTGAAATAGCCGGTCATGGTTAACATAAACCCCGAGCCCCGGATATAAGTTCCTCCAATGTCCTGAGACAACAAAGCCAGCAAATTATATCAAGAAGTAAGGCGAAAATTTCAGTCATGATAGTTTTCGAATTTTGAGGTGTAAGGTATCCTTGAGATCATTCTAACTCAAAACACAAACCACGTATGAAGCGTTGTAAATTTTTGGTTTTCACATAATTCCATATAATCAGCTTGAATTTAGGCAACTGGAACATTCATATACTGCGCTACACAAATAGTTTTTGAGAGTCAATTATTGCGTCTATGGGAGTTATATGTGTTAGCATCAAGTGTTTGAATTTTTAGTCGATTTATATATTATTATATATATATTCGTTGAATTTGGCTACATGGTATTTTTCATTTCAAGCTCAAAAAAACTATTATTCTGAATTTTATTATTTTGATCGATTTTCTTTTGAAATACTATAAATCAATAAATTCATTTAATGTTGATCTCTATGCGAGTTCTGCTTCCTTAAAAACTACTAGTTCTTAAACCTGTCTATATATTTGGTTGAGTTGTTCGATATTCTGTAGTTAATTAGATCAGTAATGGCTTTAATCAATTAATTTCGAAGCCTGCTCCGGATCCGCCGGGGTTAGAAAACATGCTTGATTTTTTCATTGACCTGATAATAGATATTTCTACAATTTGATTTGTCATTAGATGCCAGACCATGTATTGAATTATATGTAATATCAATCAAAACAAATTGACGTTGAAATCAGATTCATTTAAATATGAAACTAGGACTGTTCTTTCATTATATTTACGACCATTCAATAACTTGGAGGCACGTTTAGCTCCTTGATCATTCTCAAATTTGACAAAGATCTTACCGACACTTGTATCTATACTTTTCAAGTTTCTTTTGTAATCATCACTTGGCTTTGGAATCTTAATCTCCAAGACTTTGCCATATTTCCCACATTCCTCTTGTATATCCTTGTGAAGCTCTTGATAAACCACTTCATTTTTCAATTCTTCAGGGTGAATCACATTCAACAATATCAAGACATTAGTTTCAGTTATCGTATGGGCTTGCGCAATGTTCGAAATGGTTCTATATGTGAACTCTTCGGCTTGTTTAGGCAATCCTTCACAAGAAGGGAAAGCTTTCAACGTTATCTCACCGATAACAATAGCTTCGATTGACTTGACCGCATCTTCAACACCAACCTTCTTAAATTCAACAAATGCAATACCTTTCGACTTTCCATCTTTATCTTGAATCAGCTCAAGTCTCAAGATTTCATCAATTTCTTCCAAGTCTTGCGCTATTTCCTCTTGATTTATATCAACTGGTATGTTTGTTATGGTGATTTTCTTATCTGAATCTGGAACTTTAATAGGTGATTCGGCTGAACTTGAGATATTTGTTGGTGTTATATAGCCTTTCGGTCTTTCAATTTTTATATTTAAATTTAGTTCTTTTTGGAAAAATGAGCATGAAGAAAATAACACTGTTGCCAAATTAGAATTTGAGAGATTCAAAACTAAATATCTCAGCTCTAGTAATTCATGACTAACGATGAACGCAGTATCCAATTCTAAGCTGTTGATGTAATTTGTGATATAATCCAATAGTCTTTGTACAGGGAACAATGTGAATTCAACACCAGTGATGACGAGTTGTTTGGAGTTTCTTGAAGATAATGGATCGATACTTATTTCTTCAAATAAAATTGACGTTTGACTGTTCAAATCACCTCCGCTAACTAAACCTTCAAGTTTAGTAATATCAATTCTTTTTCTGGTTTCACCAGGTAATGGGAATAGACCAGAAATCTTGGCCCTTTCTGAAGTGATTTTTTCAAACCCTTTTGGTTTGATATCCCACAAAGATTTTCTTGGTAACTTATCTATAGGAACAACATTTGTCAGGTCTTCACGTTCATATGATGATCTGGAGTAGCTATCATGACTATCCTCATGGTCATAACGTGAGCCTCTTGTATCCCTTTCTCTTTCTCTGTACCTTGGAGCTCTTTCGTATCTGTCATCTCTATACATTGAACGATTTTCTCTGTAATTTCTTCCTCCATAGTCTCTCCCCCCATAATCTCTTCTCTCACCTCCTCTTCTGTCGTGTTGATCACTTCTTCCATATGCCTCTTTTTCATCAGAGCCATAATCATTTCTTCTATAGCCTCTAAAATCCCTAGAGTCTCTGCTGTCTCTTGTGTCTCTTGATTGTGTACTCCTAGAGTCAGTTGGCCTTCTATCATTTCTTTCACTAGCTCTACCAGAATAAACTCTTTCACCAGTGGAAGGGGGTTCCTCTCTTTTCACGTAGCTGTTGCGTTCAGGCGTATCCCTCGATCTATCGTCAGATCTCCGGCTGTATGGATCCCCTGAAGATGGCCTAGCTGTTGAGCTTGTTGGTGTCTTTTGTGGCGATGGGCCATTTTGAGCCTGTTCTTGAAGCACTATAGAATCGAGATCCTGTTAGTATTTGTTCATCCAAGATCAGCTTTCTAGAACCAAGAAAGGACACTCACGTTTCTGCTTCAGAGCCTCTAGCACATTCTGTGTACTCATGATCACTCCGATACCTCTGTTGATCTACTTTGGTGCCCTTTTCAAGCTCTTCTCGCCAACAGCATCAGCTTAACATAGAGAGAGGCCAGTCGCGGGTGGCCTTCACTAAAATTATCAAGACCGGGAAACCCTCTTAGTCGCGGACGCGAACCTGTTCTGCAACTGCTCGACTTTTGATCTTGAAGTTAACAAGTATACACATCTTGAAGCTTTCTCTTGACGAACTCTTTTTTTTGCAGTACGAAACACAATTTACTAATTGCCTCACAAGCTCCAACTTTGCATTTGGGAGCCCATAAAGTCATAAACAAGGAGCCATGATAATACGAAACTCTTTAATCTTGTTCGCAATCGTCACATGCGCATTTGGTGCCATACTGGGTATTGATTTTGGTCAGGACTTTACAAAATCTGCGTTAATTGCTCCTGGTGTTCCTTTTGAAATAGTACTCAGCGCTGACTCTAAACGTAAGGAGCCTTCCGGGTTAGTATTGAAGAAACTAGGCGAGAATGATATTGAAAGAATCTATGGATCAGCTGCTACTGCTCTTTGCACTAGGTTTCCAAGTACATGTCTACTGAACCTCAAACCGTTATTGGGGAAATCGGTCGATGATCCTGAAGTACAACATTATGCCAATTCCCATCCTGGTGTTCAAATCGTCCCATCCAAAAACAATAGAAATACTGTCGCATTTGATGTTAATGGTCACCATTATCCAATCGAAGAGGTCGTCGCGATGAGTTTTCAAGACATTGTGAGAAGAGCTTCAGAGACTTTGAAAGAGAAAGCACCAGGTGGGTACTCTCATGTTAGTGATGTTGTTATCACTGTTCCAAGCTATTTCACCCAATCTCAAAGACTAGCATTGAAAGATAGTGCTGAATTGGCTGGATTGAAAGTCATCGGTCTAGTTGATGATGGGTTAGCAATTGCAATCAACTATGCGACGAATAAAGATATCACAGAGGACAAAGAATATCACATTATTTATGACATGGGTGCAGGATCTACCACTGCTACACTTGTATCATTTACCAAAAATGGTACAGAGCCATTAAACATCAAAGTTGAAGGTTATGCTCATGACGAATCACTCGGTGGCTCTTCATTCACCAGTGCAGTCGCCGAATTATTGAAAAATAAATTTTTCGAACAACATCCAGAAGTTGAAACAGAAAAACTCTTAGCAAACGATAGATCTCTTTCAAAGATTTTCCAAGCTGCCGAAAAGGCCAAACTAGTTCTTAGTGCTAATAGTCAAGCTTCTGTATCTATCGAATCTTTGTATGATGACATTGATTTCAAGGCTTCAATTACCAGAGAAGAGTTTGAATAACATGTTGGCGATGTTTCACAAAAAATCACCAAACCAATTTTGAGCATCTTCGAGAACGTTTTTGATGGCGAATCCAAGATCACATTAGAAAATGTTAAGTCTGTCATTTATGCCGGTGGATCAACTCGTGTTCCTTTTGTCAAAGATCATTTGTTATCGTTGATTGGGGAAGAAAAAGTTTCGAAAACAATAAATGCAGATGAATCAGCCGTTGTTGGTGCAACTCTTCGTGGTGTTCAAATTTCGAAAATGTTCAAAACCAAACAATTGAATGTTTCAGAAGCTTCTGTCTACAATTATGAAATCTCCTACGGATCTGATGAGAAGGAAATTGTCTTTGAAAAAGGTGCAAGATATGATCAAGTCAAAGAAGTTGAATTGACAGGGCTATTCAACACATCTAAGGATTTCAGTATTGAGATATATGAAAATTTAAAACTTTATGGGCAATACGATGCCTCAAGTGTTGCATCTTCTGTCCAAAAACTAGACTTCAACTCTTCAGAATGCTCGGCCGGTTTCAAAGTTTTCGGATTGTTCAAATTATCGGAAAGTCGTATTTTCACACTGGAGACACTTCAAGCAAGATGTGAGGGTTCATCTCAACAAGAAGAAAATATCGAAACCACTGGTGGTCTGTTTGATAAATTGAAAGGTAAGAAGCAAGAAGAA